>SNQJ01S0221742.1:0-15013 GCA_010110895.2 Picea sitchensis
TGTGATGATTGGTTGATGGTGATGATTTAATGTAAAGTTTTATTATCTCTCATATATTCTTGGGTGGAAGGAAGGGGAAAGGATGGAGAGTTCAACTATCCATTATCCTTTGTGTCAAATTTCCTTATTTGTTTCTCCAAGTCAATATTAAGGGGGGATAATGGATATGTGTTGGCCAATATTGACTTTTTTACCTTGACTTGTGGCCTAAATTCCCATGAATTTTATTTGACTTTCTCTTAATCAACATTTATAGTGCATATTGGTGGTTATTATGTAGACTTTTGGTCCCGTGTTTTTATGGGTTTAGGGGTTACTAATCTAAACCTTAATCCTATATATTTTAGGGTCTACCTCATTTTTAATGTATATTCATGTGAGTTGCCATAATGTGATTCATTTATTATTTGGATATTTAGAACACTTGACTTATCTTGTGTTTTGGTTGTTTTCATGAGCATTTTGAACTTTAACAACTATGTCATTTTATTTTTTTCTTTTCTAGAGGAGATGCCCTAAATATTTTTCTTTATTATTATTACTTGTTACAACTTTGTGTATCATTGACCTATTGTGGCCATTAATGGAAATTAATTTTTTTCAATTTCAATGGCATGGTTCTTCTTAAGTTGAGCTAAGTTGGGGATTTAATCAGGTCATGTAATAGAGTTTAGAGTTATTTAGTTTTTTAGTCCTTAAAGGAATTCTCATATGATCCATTTCCAATCCTTCCAAACTAGTACCTAGGAAACCAAGTTCATCTTTTTTTCTTCTTTTATTTTTAGGTAACATATCTAGGGGAAAACCCTTGGGTACTCCCTCAAGGTATGCCTAGATTATTTAGGGCACAAGGTCAAGTGAACAAGAAGGCTCAAATATATTACAATATTATACTCATTATGATTTGAACATGTCACTTAAAGGAATAGGACTTGATTGGGGAGGGTAAAATGCCATCCCAAACCCACTTGGACTAGCTGACCCAATTGATAAGCATCCAAATTCATCTTATAAATACTAGAATTAGGAATACATCTTACAAATCCTTTTAAATATTTTTTTGTCAACAAATTAAAGTTGTTGATTATGTTTGACAATACTCTAAATTAATCAAAGTACCATTCATTTGTCCCACGAGTCATCTAAGGTGTGGAAATTGTTCTTGGATAATCACTTTCTTGCAAAAAAGGATTCCTCTATTTGAGGAAAATGTTCAAATGAAACTTGCTGCCAAATCACATGTGATTCTAGGACTAGGGAAGTCTCACTGCAACTCTTTGGACATTATTTGACAAGCTTGAAAAACCATTTTGAGGATATTTTCTCTAGAGATTTTGAAAGTGCTAGTTCTACCAATTATATCATAGTTCAAGAAAGGAACTTTTATACCATCTACAACATTTTGTGTGTGGTGATAGAAAAATATCTACCAAGGTGCTCTCCCACTAGTATCCTTGATAGCCCAATTATATTCCAACATTTCCCCTTTAACTGATATACCAATTAAGCCAAATCCTCCAAGCTCCCTTAGAAATGTACAAATGTCCCATGAACTAACAAGAGGCCTTTCTATCCTTGTTTCCCTCATAGGAACCATCTAAGAAGCATTTCCAACTTCATGGATCTTGATGCAAAATGAAATATGCATGAAGCATAGGAAATAATGACCTAATAGCAAGATTATATCTTGTATAATGATTATACTTGTGAACAATACATCTTCAGTGAACTATCTCTGAAGTTTGTTTTTGAAGTTTCTCTACACTTGTTTCTATAGGTTTGAGAATTCCAATTCCAAAGGGACTACCCAAGTATCTTACCATCTGACCTAGAAACATCCATTTCTACAAGTTCGAAAATGTCAATTCCAAAGGGAGTAACCAATAATTTTATAATATAACATGCCAATACTTGTTTTTATACATTTGAGAATGCCAATTCCAGAGGAAGTACCCAATTATCTTATAATTTGACTTGATTGAAAAATAATCCTCATCTTTTAAAAAAGCTAATCTAGGAAGTCTGGTTTCCCAATAATGAGTTCTTCTACCTTTTCTTAACACTTACCATTACTAATATTGCTTAGAAAACATGTCCAAACATTGCATTGTTCCTTCAACATAGCTTTGGGTAAGTTTTGGAGTGAGATCAAAATCATCAACAAAATAAGCATTCAATAATTCCTCATTATCATGAAGGAGGATACCTCAAATTTGTCCTTTCACCTTAGTGACATAAATGACATATTATAGAGCATATACTATGATTATAAAACTTGGATCAATAAAAAATTCAATGAGGCCAAAGAGTAAGAATTCTATTCTAACTTGATAAAAGTTTGAGAAAATCTTGACTAATATGAAAGTTTGAAAAATACACAAATTTGTTGGCTATGTGTTATATTATTTGCATGACCAAACCTAGTATTTGCATTTGCGTCGGGTGCATGGGGGGACACTAGACCGACGTTTTTGGAAGTTTGGGTGCGGAGCCTATTATAACCCTAATTTGCACCAGACATGCTTACCTGGCATTAGGCCATCTCAGATTCCTTCTTTGCCAAAACACTGTTGAACAACTCTTCTTAAAAACACCTTTTATAAAGGCCCACGCACCCTACTCCATTACTACACGCATGTACACGCTAGCTGACCCAAGACAACCTGCGTGTACCTACAAAATCATGAAAAAAGGAAAGTTGTTGACAGAACACACAACTTTGGGCAAGTTAACTAAACCTTCTGGCCATGCATGGCTGAGGGTTCGACCAAATACCTAGCTTCTTCTAGCCTATAAGATAAGGGTTAGGGGCCCATTTGGAAGAGGATAATCATAGTAAAGAAACTATACCCGATTGTGCATTCCCTTTGTCCCAACCCTTTATCCATCCTTGTGCAAAGAGAAATTTAGAGAAAAGAAGTTGGAGGACAGTTGAAGAGGATCCCAGGACCAGGTTCGTGGAGAAGTGGCCAGCTTCATCATTGCAAGTTGATTTGTTGAAGTTAATAATAAAGAAATACTTTTCCCGTCCCACCATATGAGGTTTTCATTGTTTACTGCATACATGTTTATTGAATCTCTAACCCATTAATCTATATATCAAATGCATGTGGAGTTTTTGTTTGTCTTGTGTGAATGCAGGTTAACCTTGGGAGGAGAGCTGCAGTCAAAGAGCGATCAAGAGTGAAGAAGGATCGATATCAAACACCTGAAATAAGGTATACTCACTCGATCTTATTAACTATGTATTTGCTTAAGAATAATGGGGATTAGGTCCAGGATGACGGTAGAAAGTAGGACTCTTTAGGTCTTTTATGCATGCATAATTAAACCCTAAGTGCTAGTCCGTATGGGGATTTCCCACTCACAACAGAATTGGCAACCATACTGGGAATCTCTAGGGTTTCTGGGAATATTTTGTTTTTTTGGTATTTTTTAAAAATTGGTTTCATTACTTGTTTTTAAAGTTTCTGCAAAAGTATGAGCTAACAGAGATTCTAGCCTTCCATACCAGTTATCTCTGTTTCTTTGCTTGACTGCATTTTTTTTCGAGACCCACAGAGGTACACGTGGTCTGTATAAGGTCTACATGCGTGTACCCACGCCCTACCCTCACATAGCCCGCATGTACACGCTAGCTGAGGAGGTGTCAGTCGTGTGTAAAATTTTATAAAATTTCTTTTAGGGAGGCAGTCATGCTCTCCCCTGTCAAAAGTAATCCTTCTCAGGGGTTTTCTGGAACTCATTCTATTCTCTGTTTTTTGCAGTTTTGTAGCTTAGGTTTCACCTCATATTGGTTTTATTCTATGAAATTTTCCTTCAATTGTTTTCTTTTTCTGTTGAAGTAAGTTTCTGAGTCTTTAATAGATTCTGGTTCTCAATACCAGTAGTCTTTGCCAATGCTTGATTTCTTGTCATTTCATTTTTTGAAGAGTTGTAGAGGTACAAGCGGCCTGTATAAGGCCAACACGCATGTACACACGCCCTGACTTTACACAGCTCGCATGCACACGCTTGCTGTTGAACTGTCAGCAGCGTGCCTGTAGAGAAAAAAAAAAATTTAGGGTAAGGCAACCATCCTTTCCTTTGTCAATAGGTATACCTCTCAGGTTTTTGGGTCTCTATCATAGCAGTCAGTAACTTGGGTTTGATCATAGCAATAGCTTGCTTTTTCATTAAAAGATTTCTTCTATTTCTTAGCCTTTTTAACTTATTTTTAGCTTGCATTCATCATTTTCTTTTAGAATATTTTGATATTTCTACTTTGATTGAAAGAAAAAAAAAAAAACTTAGTTTGTTAGATCTCTTTCTTTCCTGGCATTTTCTTTGCATTGTTATTTGAAAAAGAAAAAGAAGTTAGCATAGCGTTGTGTTTTCTTCTAATTTTAAAAGCATTTCAAAAAAAAAAAAAAATACAATCATTCTTTGCTAGTGTTCATATAAGTTTCATCATTTTTCGCAAGAGTCTTAACACCATCAGTTGCACTATTGTACCCTTTTGAGTAAATCAAGCCAGTAAAAAGAATGCTAATTAAAAATTACTAGACTTTATGTTTGTAGCAGGGATGATTTTAAGGATGGAAATTTATTTTAAAATGTAGAAACCTTGGTGAATATTACTAATCCTTCATATGCCAACTATAAAATGTTTGGCTATATTTTTGTAAAAATATTCAAATTTCTAAGGATTTTATATAGTTTGTATAACATTTTGGTGATTTTTAAGGTAAAATAATTTTATTCTATAGAATTTGGGTGAATCATTTTTAGAATAGCGAATCTTTTTTGGGGAAAAACCTTGGAAAACTAGCCCATGAGCAAAATTTAGCCCCTAAAATCATCCATGGTTTGTAGGGTCCATCAACTAGATTAGGCTAGAGCCTTGATTTAGGTTGGAGAGGAAACTCTTCAAGGCTGTAAAACAAACATACGAGTCTGTGCTAAGGAGTGTAGAAGTCCAGTATCGTGAAAGTTATCCAGGACCCCCCTCTAACACAGGGTCTAAACACGAGGTCGCGTGTGGAAAGGTAGTAGAGATAACCCCTCCAAAGTCGGACCAATCGTAGTGGAGAACATATATAGAGGGCTTGTCTTGGGATTTCATCGATTGCATTTGCCACGGAGCTTCATGGGTCTCGAATCCGTTAGAGGTCCTCAGTTGTCTTCTGGACCACTTGCTTTCAATACCCTTTGTAGGTTTCAGGCTTGATACCCTACTCATTGTATTCTACCCGACTGTCGACTGTACTCGCCTGGTGACTATTCGCACGCTGGAAACCTAGTTGCCTATCTTTCTAGTGACATACACAGGTGACTGTGGGGGTATACCACAGTACCTAGAATAGACATCGGGCCATGCTTTGGAGAGTATACCCAGGGGGTGCTTCTGTTTTCGAGTTGCACTTGCCCCGGTAAGTTGCTCTAGTGTTGGTTGGTGTAACTATTCTTCCAACTAGTTAGTTGTTTGCTTGATTTGCCTTTAGGAACTTTTAGTGTGTTCTCTTTGCTCCCTAGTTTTCCATAGTGAGTTAGTTAGTCATGGATTTGGGTCTCTAACCTAGGGTGGTAGACTGCCCACTCTCTCGGTCGTGAGGGATTTTTTGTCTTCCACTTAGAAACGTGGAGCCGCCTCTTTATAGGCATTGTTTTGATACCACTGGTTTGCCAGAGTTAGTGTGTGAGGCTTCTACGAACTTGAACAATCTCACAAGGGGAGAACCTGTGCATAGGATATTCATGGATAATTTTCTCGACCATACCAACCAAGGAGCCCCTTAACAAGGGGATTCTTGTGCTTTTCCCTTCTTCGGAAACGTTGGTGTCCCTTTGATGGCCACTTTGTACATTCCTGGGTTGAATGTGGGACTACCAGTTTGGTTGGGTACCATTCCAAATGTCCCAAATTCTCTTGACGCTTCTCAGTTAAGCACTTTATGTCATGGGAACCCTATTGATGTTTCTTCATCAGCAAATTATTCTCCTCCTCCTTCTCCCGCCTATGGTGAAAGTACAGTTACTAGTAACCGAAAGTCTAAGAAAAATAGAAAGAAGAAGAATAGGAAGAAGAAATCACCAACCTCTATGAGTCATGTTGGAGATAGGTCGACAACCTCTGCAAGTCACGTTGAAGACCAACACCCAGCCTCTCAAAGTAATGCTGGGTGAAATCGACCACCCTCTGCAAGTCATGCTGGGGGGAAAATTCCAGTCCCTGCTAGTCATACTGGCAATAGGTCTGTAGCCTATGCGAGTCATGTTATCGACCCATCACCAACCTCTACAAGTCATGTTGGAGATGTGCAACCAACCACTGCTAGTCATGCTGGGGGCATTGATTCTGTTGAGAAACCTATACGGATAGGACGTAAGACTAAGTTCCATTGTAAGCTCTGCAAGGGAGATCACCTTACTCATCTATTCCCTGGCAATCCAGAGGTACAAAGATTGTGGTCCATGTTTGCACACTCTTCTGATTCTGAGTCTTCTGAGGTTTCCTCCTAGTCTATTCAACCACTGATTGAGAAAGTGGTCATGCCGATGCAGTCATTGGCTGATCCCACTCCTCTGTTGGGGGGTGAGGTACCTTTAGACCATGTAGTCCCGCAGCCTATTCAACTATTGGTTGCGAAAGTGGTCATGCTGATACAGTCATCAGTTGATCCCACTCCTCTTCTGGGGCGTGAGGTGCATTTAGACCATGCAGTCCCGTAGCCTATTCATCCATTGGTTGTGAAAGTGGTCATGTCGATGCAGTCATCGGTTGATCCCACTCCTCTTTTGTGTGGTGAGGTGCCTTTAGACCATGTAGTCTCGTAGCCTATTCATCCATTGGTTGCGAAAGTGGTCATGCCGATACAGTCATCGGCTCATCCCACTCCTCTTTTGGGGGGTGAGGTGCCTTTAGACCCTGTAGTCCCACAACCTATTCATCCATTGGTTGCGAAAGTGGTCATGCTGATGCAGTCATCGACTGATCCCAGTCCTCTTTTGGGGGGTGAGGTGACTTTAGACCATGTAGTCCCGCAGCCTATTCAACCATTGGTTGTGAAAGTGGTCATGTTGATGCAGTCATCGAATGATCCCACTCTTCTTTTGGGGAGTGATGTGTCCACTGACTATGTTTTTAGCATTTCTGGTTTAGTGCTTTCAGAACAAGGCGGCATTCCACTCATTCCGAGAACACCCCCTCCAAGCCCTAGGATGGTTTCCTTTGATTAGAATCACCTTGTTGAGCCTCATCTTCCTTCTGCCAAACATTTTCAAATAAGGGTTTAAGTTAATTCAACAAACATTTATCGATGTATTGTGGATGAAGGAGCCTTTGCAAGTATTTTATCCTCCTCGGTTTGGAAAGTCTTGGGATCTCCCGAGCTTTTGTCTTCTTCGCATGAACTGTTGGCTTTTGTAGATGTCCTAGTGAATATTTGGGGGTTCTTCCTTAGTTGCCTATCTCGTTAGGTGGGAAGATTGTCCATGTCAATGTTATAGTGGTGCAAGGCCCATTAGATTTCAATATGCTTCTCAGGCAGGATTATGTATATGCTATGAATGTTGTGGTGTCTACGCTCTTCTGGGTGATGCATTTCCCTCACAATGGAGGTATTTTCACTATCGACTAGCTAGCATCTGATAACCACCATCCTAATTCAGCATTATTTCAGACTAAACCTTTATATGTTCCTAGCATTCGTGTAGACTCTACCTCGCCATAGGTTAATTATGTGGCATCTTATCCTCGATGTTCAATTGCTTTTGAGTAGGAACCTATGCAATCATGTTTTCCTTCTCGAGACTTGGAATCAGCAATTGATCCATTGGTGTATCCAATGAGCATATGGGAGCCCTTGTTTCCCCCTCTTGGTCCAAGTAGGCTTGAGTATCCTTCTAAGTCTAATTTTGTTGTTAGTAGATCCTCAAGCCCTAGTGATCGTGATTCTTCGCTGATAGACTCTGGCAGTCCTAGTCAGAACCTCCATCGTCATATGGAGTATGGTCAGTTTACTTCACCCTTTGGGACTATCAACCCTCATTTGCATGATTTCTCAGATTTTGCTTTGCCTTTAGATGAGGCTATCCTTGAAGCCATGACTATGGTTTCTATCCCGCAAGAGGACTTACACTGTGGTTTGTGTTTTCTTCCCTTTTGTGAGACTTCCCAAGTTGATTATCAAAGAGACTCTTGGTCTGAGCCTAGCAGCAGGCTCTACTTGAACCAGTTTCATACATGAGTTGTAGCCTCCATGGAATCTTATTTAAGCCCTTTTCAGACTCCCTAAAGATGAAAAGATTGTTGAATGACCTTGTTTCTTCACACTCGTTAAATTAGTATAGAAGAACGTTCCTTACACGGGTCTTCTTTTAATCCCTTTTCAGACCCTCTAAACATGAAAAGATTGTCGAGCGATCTTGTGGCCTTTCACGCTCGTTAAACTAAAATTTGAAGTCACGTCTGTCCGGCGGTAGTTTACCCCTTTTTCGGTTCGGACGGTCAATTGTACAAACAAAGGTATACTCTAAGGAACTTCAGTTCTCTAGAAGAGTACTCTTAGGTATCATTTTAACCCTTTTTTGGGCCTGAGGGACTAAATTTACGAAAAAGGAACCCCCACGGAGTCCATAGTTAAGCTCTTTTCAGACTCCCTAAAATTGGAAAGATCGTCAAGTGGCCTTATTCTTTCACACTCATTAAAATGGTCTAGAAGAACATTCTTGACGGAGTCCATAGTTAATCTTTTTTCAGACTCCTTAAAAATGAAAAAATGGTTGAGTGATCTTGTCTTTATCACACTCGTTAAAATGGTTTTGAATAGACATCTTGTCGGTGCTAGTTTACCCCTTTTTCGAACTGACTAGACTACCTTCGAAAAAGGTACCCCAGTGGAGTCTCCTTTTACATTTTTTAGACTCTCTAAATATGAAAAACCGCCGAGCTTACCTTCTCTGGGCTCGTTAAACTTACATCGAAGGACGTTACCATTGTGTGTTTTATTAATTGCATTTGCATACCCGCATCTTTGGCCTAATGTCGGCTCCATGTTTCTCTCAGCTGAACCATTTGAAGCATGCCTTATATGCAAGCCCTATAGCACTTTGCCTCTGCGTCTTGACACCTTTGGCCCCTGGAGGATTTTTCCCGAGTGTCCTTTTCTTGCATATGTCCCTTTGCCCTAAGCATCCCTATGTTCCATGCATTTGGAACTAGTATGTTTGAGAAACTCGATCCTCCTTTGCAACGTAACATTCTTTTATTCTTTATCCAAAAATTATTGGAAAAGACAAAAGAATCAAATATACCCCAAAAAGAGGAAGGGCAAAGTATTTTCTTTATTGGCAGCATAATGAGTCGCCCTTGGATAAAGCACATATGTTCGTTTGTTCATCAAATTTTGGGATTTAATGCAACCTTAGGAAGTTGTTCTCGCTACATAGAGTTGTGTCCTACTCTGTTTGGTTATTCTTCCAAACATATGGAGAGTTTGTGTTGCCTCTTGCCTCATAAACTTATGTTAATTCCATGCTGCCTGAGTCTCATCATTTGTCGTTCTGTTGTCCAAGGGACGTTTTTACCAAACCTGAGTCATCCCCTCTGTAGTTTGTCTCTTACCCTCATTCCCAACCATCCTGAATGTCCAATCAAATCTTTGTTCGAAATCAATGAAGCCTTCAGTCCGATCATCAAGATTCTCTAGTCCATGATTGACGAGCTGTTGAAGACCTCTGGGTAGTGAAATCGTACACTCATATTACACTCCTACCCAAGTTTTGAATATTTTGAAGACCTCATCTCTAGCCATCAGGCCTTATCAGCTTCTAGAAGATGGATACTCTACATGTATATCTTTTTTGATTTCAAGATGTAGCTCCGCTATGTATTGTTCATGGCTATACTTTATATAGTTATATGACATGGATCTATAGTGTATTTGATTGGTAGCCATGATTTTATTTTATCCCGAGCATGGGTATGCCCACCTCGGTGAGATAATTGTTATTTTTGCAGATGACACCTCCTGATTTCTGGTCCCTGGGCTCACTTGTTCTACACATTGGTGAAGATTGTTAATGTATTTCGGCCATCAGATGCTCTTCTGACCTCACACATTAGGGGGCATCTGTTATAACCCTAATTTTCACCAGACATGATTACCTGGCATCAGGCCATCTCAGATTCCTTCTTTGCCAAAACACTGTTGAACAACTCTTCTTAAAAACACCTTTTATAAAGGCCCACGTCCCCTGCTCCATTACTGCACGTGTGTACCTACAAAAGCATGAAAAAAGGAAAGTTGTTGATGGAACACACAGCTTTGGGTTAAGCTAAACCTTCTGGCCATGCATGGCTGAGGGTTCGACCAAATACCTAACTTCTTCTAGCCTATAAAAGAAGGGTTAGGGGTCCCATTTGGAAGAGGAGAATCATAGTAAATAAACTATACCCGATTGCGCATTCCCTTTGTCCCAACCCTTTAGCCATCCTTGTGCAAAGAGAAAGTTAGAGCAAAGAAGTTGGAGGATAGTTGAAGAGGAGCCCAGGACCAAGTTCATGGAGCAGTGGCTAGCTTCATCATTGTAAGTTGATTTGTTGAAGTTAATAATAAAGAAATATTTTTCCCGTCCCACCATATGAGGTTTTCATGGTTTATTGCATACATGTTTATTGAATCTCTAACCCATTAATCTATATATCAAATGCATGTGGAGTTTTTGTTTTTCTTGTGTGAATGTAGGTCAGCCTTGGGAGGAGAGTTGCAGTCAAAGAGTGATCAAGAGTGAAGAAGGATCGATATAAAATGCCCAAAATAAGGTATACTCACTCGATCTTCTTAACTATGTATTTGCTTAAGAATAATGGGGATTAGGTCCGGGACAACGGTAGAAAGTAGGAATCTTTAGGTCTTTTCTGCATGCATAATTAAACCCTAAGTGCTAGTCCATAGGGGGATTTCCCACTCACAACAGAACCCGTGAATGATTTTTTTGGTGGTTTTTTAGTCTGTTTTTAGTGGTTTTTCAACACATGGTTTTCACCGATGGTTTTCTAATTCTGGTTAACGAATTAGGGTTGTTGACTAATATAGGTCAATGGATTAGGGGTTTTGGATATCGCGGTATCCTATATATTGTATTGTAAACAATGAAGATATATGATGAATACATAATTAGAGGTGCGACTCTAAATAGGTTGTTGGTTTTCCTGGTTTGGGTTTCCATGGTAAAATCTCTACGTAATGTGTGTGCCATTGTATCTTTTCTATTTTTATTAAGAATCCATTTGCACTAATTACTTGTACAAGGTTAGAAATCTACATTTGGTATCAGAGAAGTTATTGGCTTTAGGGGGATTCCTTTGTGGTCATGGGTTTTGCTCGGGTCTCTGGTAACCCTTGTTACAATTCAAGCTCTGCAATGTCAATTCTTGTGATGAAAATGAATAGCAATTAGTTCAAAAATAGAGATCGAGAAATTTGATGAGAAAATTTTTGAGTTGTGAAAGTTCAATATGGAAGATATATTGGTGGAAAAAGATCAATGGATCATTGTGGATCCAAGTACTGCACCTATAGGAATGTCAATAGAAGACTAGGAAAAGTTGGATTGAAAGGAAAAGAGCACAATCTGGTTGTGTCTCTTAGATTCAGTATTATTAAATGTATCACGCGAAGCTACAACTAAGGAATTATGGGATAAGTTAAGGGCTTTGTATCAATATAATTCCTTGGTTAACAAATTGCTCCTACAAAAGAAGTTGTACAACCTAAGGATGAAAGATGGAGACTCAATGATAGAGCACATGAACACCTTCAATATAGTGGTAAGTTTGTTATTATCTATTGATATTAATCTTTTTATGAAGATAAGTGTATCAATTTATTGTGCTCTTTACTAGAATCATGGGATGGTCTGGTTGTGCCCATAGGTAGTAATTCAACTACTTTAAGTTTGGACGATGTGGTCTCATCCTTGTTGTTAGAGGAGATGAGGTAGGAAAACATGGAAATCCAAAGCATAGATTCCTTATTTACAAGAGGATGCTCCCAAGAAATAAATAGATCTAGTTCCTCAAGTGGGAGATCTAAATCTAGGGGGAGATACAAATCTCCTGGAAAATTTGTAAAGGTATGCTAGAGATGTAGAAAATAAGGGAACTCCAAGAAACAATGTAGATCCAAAAGTGTTGAGAGAGGTGAATGATCAGATGATTCTCCTTCTATAGAAGAAAAAACCTTCATGGACGGAGGGCATGCATACTTGGATTCTTCAAACACACATGCAGATCATGAGGCATTTTGTGTTGGAATACTGAGGGGGGAGAAGGTGAATAAGTATGAACACTTTAACCACTTTTAACCACAATAAATAGACTTCAACTTATCAATAGTTTATCATCAATGTATCATCTATGATTGCATTCAATATATCATGATCATATAAACATAAGAAACATCACATCAACAACATCGCATCAAATACACAATACACTAGAATTTACGTGGAAACCCAAATGGGAGAAAACCACATAATGATTTCTTAAATATCAAAGAATACATTCATTAGAAGCACCAACTTCCCAATTCTTTAGCTATAACTAGAAGGAGGCTACGACCCTCTACTACAGGCTCCAACCTGAAAGAAGCTACAACTCCCTGAATTCTCTAGCTCCAAACATAAGGAGGCTGCAACTCCCTGTTTGTCAGGCTCCAACCTGAAGGAAGATCCAAATCCCTATGTTCTCTTGTACCAACCAGAAGGAGGCTACAACCCCATTTCCTTGCCCTTTTCTACCACACTGGAATATATGTTTAGACCAATTGTCACTACCAAAATCATTTCCATTTTCACTACCACTGTCACTGCCACATCAACCTATAACTTGTCAACCTATCACTGTATCCAACCTGTCATTGATAACCTGTCACTATAACCAACCTATCATTGATCAACCTGTCACATCAACATATCATTGATCAACCTGTCACTGTATCCAACCTGTCACTATCAACCTGTCACTGTAACCAACCTGTCACTGATCAAGTTGTCACATCAATGTGTCACTGATAATCCCATCCAACCTGTCACTGATCAAGCTGTCACATCAACATGCCACTGATAAACCCATCCAACCTGTCACTCTCACTGATACTCAACTAGATCCTCTCACATGGATCATATACAAAGGAAACCTCTCAGCTATATTTCCAACATCACTAACACATCCCTCCACCAAGCATGTACCGAGATCACCAACATACCATCACAAGATATATGTCTCAAGCATGTACCAAATCATCAACCTATAACATACCAAGCATCAACCATGTACCACAACATGTACCACCACAAGTGCATCAACCATGCAACAACACATGTACAACAACAAGTGCATCAACCATGCCCCAACACATGTACCATGTACCTCAACCATAAACCATGTGCATCAACACCATACCAAGTACCAATCATGTACCATACCATGTATGAACCATGTGCATCAATAATGTACATCAACACCTACACCATACCATGTACCAACAATGTATCTCAACCATATACCATATAACTCAATCATTCCATACACCATATACCATAGGATATAACAATGAAGTGCCTCAGCAAAGTACCAAAGCATGTACCAAGATCACCAACATATCACTCTAACCATGAACCATCTCATACATGTGATACCATATACCAAGTGTGTACCTCAACCATGTATCAACAAAATATACAATTGTACCTCATTCAAGTGACAAAAACATGCATCTAATATGTGCCTCAATCATTGATCCAGGTGGATATCGGTGGCCACCCACCTTTTCCAATTAGCTCAAAACAACTTTCTGGCAATTTTGGCAATTTACTATTTTTAGCAGGTTTTAACTTCCGGGGCCATTTTGAGGGCCTAAATGAAGGTTTTTTTATATATAGGTTCTCAATGATGTCCTAAGGCATTATTGATCCCTTAAAATGAATCCCCTCGATGATACCTTTCCAACGAGCTATTATACGCCTAAAACGGAGATCGTATGCAAAAGTTATGACCCCAGGAAGTTGATGTACTAACTTACCCAAATGGGGCCCACATGACTTTTGGCGCTTCATCTCCTAGGGTTAGGTTTTTGGATGTCTAGTGTTTTTGGCATTCTTATTTATTGTAAAAATGCCTTTAGAGCCTCATTGTAATCATCTTCTTTCGAATGCGAGTAGCCGTCACATCTCTTCTCAAAGATAAGCTGCCACCATTCTAGCGAGTCTTTCACTCTGTATTTTTACAGTCTCTGTACATTTCTTTCATTAATAGAAATCATGTATTACTGTATATCTATGTTTATCGTTGCATATCTGATACATTTATGTTATATTATTGAATATATGTGATATCTCTCTGCATTTCTTTATTATATCTCCGCTCTCATTTCGTGTCGAAAATAATCTAGATCAGTGGTATCAGATTAGGCTACTCTTGATCGTTTTTTCAGTGCATGTCCCCGACGAGGTCCGAGTATAGAAAGTTGGGTCTCGAGCTTGTCTCTCTTGAAGAAAATCGCTCTCGCACACCCAAGAAACCCTTAATGGCAGAAGAAAAGAAAAACGACGAAGCAGACGATCCTATCAATCTGTTGCTTGAGCAAGATATCACGCGACAGAGGGATGAAATGATGGAGAATTTTTCCCACATCCTTCAATGCCTGCCGATAACAGCAGGTGCATCTTCATCAAGCAGACACTTTAGAGTCACCTGGCCTTTCAAGGTACAAGTTAATTTTGATATTCCTATATTTCAAGGACAGATAGATATAGAAGCCCTAGAAAAATGGTTAACTCTACTAGAAGGTTATTTCTCTATTCACAATTTTTTCGACAAAGAAAAGATCACCTTCGCACTCCTTAAAGCTATCCCTCATGTCAAACATTGGTGGGAAACTTACTAGGAGCAAAGTTCCACAGAGGATTCTGGAATATATGGGGTCGATCCCACTTGGGATTTTTTTGTGGATGCAGTAAAGGAACAGTA
>SNQJ01S0221743.1:0-15241 GCA_010110895.2 Picea sitchensis
AACAACAAGAGACTAGCATTTTCATCAAACTTTTCTTTAGTCTCACATGCCTAGTTTTGGATTAGTCAACAACCCTAACTTGAAGTAATCATAACTTTGAACCTATAATGTATAAATATCTGAAACTGATACACAATTTTCATCAGTCTGTTTTATGCAATTCCTCCAAGTGGCACTACTTGGAACCTCTCATAAAAGGAGTTATAGCAAAAATTCCATACCTTGCTGAATTCTGGTTTATTCTAGAGAGCGACCTTGTAGAGTGTGCCCCGCACAAAATATTTGATTAAATGATCTGAAACTGTTACAACACATACTAAATATGGTACCATAACCCACACATTTGGTATCACTAAATTTGGAGCTTTTATGAAGAAGTTATGACGTTTTTACCCGAAACACCTGATTTTGACTAGTTTCAGGACTGGCCACAAACCCTATTTTCCACAGAGTGTAACGCCAAAAATACAACGACCCACAAGCTTAATTTTCAACCACAGATACTTGGATATGTCTTCTCACTTTCATAGAAATTTCAGGATCTGAATCATTATAGAAACAAAGTTATGGAGAAAATGGTGAGATGACCTAAAAATAACATACCTTAGAAAGCACCATCAAAAGAATTTATCCTTCCTTCCATTTCGGCCTTCTTTTCTTCACTTTCCTCAGAATTTTGGCTTAGATATCATTTGTAAACCTCATACACCTATAGATATTTAATATTTTCAAGTGTAATTCAAATGAGAGAGCCTTGCCTCTTATTTATACTCTGCAAGTAGCTTCCTTAAAAACATATTCTAGGTCACTTGGCCCCACTTTTCTTATTTTAGGGTTGGGTCCACTTCTAATTTCTCCACTAAAATTATTATTGAAATAATTTATTTTGTATTCACTTTGAATTATAATACACTCATCACTTCACTTTATTATTTACCTTTTAAAATCTCCTAAACCACTTTGATTACTTTGACCTTTTGGGGCTTCCAGATGACATATGAGGGTCCTCCAACTCCGTAAGGCCATAACTCTCAAACCGTGAGGAGTTATGCAACATTATACATACCACCAGAAATGGCATGACATGTACTATCCATATAGAATAGTATTATCTGAGAATATGTCCTAACTCATACCATTATCCATCAAACAAACTTGGGTCCNAACCCCTTTGATTACTTTGATCTTTTGGGGCTTCTAGATGACATATGGGGGTCCTCCAACTTCGTAAGGCCATAACTCTCAAACCGTGAGGAGTTATGTGACGTTCTACATACCACCAGAAATGGCATGACATGTATTATCCATATAGAATAGTATTATCTAAAAATATATCATAGCTCATACCATTACCCATCAAACAAACTTGGGTCCATTACCCAAACCTGGGGTCTCCAACTGCTCATGGCCATAACTCTCTAACCGTGCAGAATTATGTGACGTTCCACATACCACCGGAAATGAAATGAAAATAACTATACATATAGGATAGTTTCCCTAAAAAATTCACTTTCCTTCATCTCATTATTCCATAATTAAGCATGGGTTCTCTTACTCCACAAAACATCTTCCCGTGAGGGCTTTCACCATAAGGGGACCACTTTGGAGTTCATCCATATTTACTTCTTATAAACCATGAAAAAACAATAATGAATCATATTTACATCAAACTTTATTGGGTCCATTACCTAAAACTTTGTGCTACGGGTCTTTCTTCAAGGGTTGACATCAATGACAACCAACCTTAATCAACACATGTTGTAAACCTTACGGTTCCCTAGTTTGATGTTATAAAACTTCAAAGATGTAACCTTTTCTTGATATGTGTGGTAGGTGTTTACTCCTTTCTATAGATATTCAATGACTAGGGTGTATTCAAAGTCTCTATGGACACTTTCCCTATTAATCACACCGCTCAGAGGGGGTATGTAAGTTGGTAGGATGGATGGCACTAACTTCACGTTGGCTATGTTGTCTTTATGCATAGTTCTCCTTTATGTGTCGGCTCAAGATGTTCCTTCTCAAGTAGTCAACATGGAGGATTTCATTCCTCTCGTTGATGATTCTTGGACTCCGGTGGACATTCCTCTTTCCTACATAACTCTCTCAGTCATTAAATCGATAAGGACCTTTGTGATGGATTCTTTAATGATGGTGAACTTGTTGGACATACGCACTCATAAAATATAATCATGGAATGATGATCTCAGATAATGAATTAGGATGAACAATCTACTTGCAATGATCACTGTATACAACCACTAGTTCTGCGGGCTTAGAATTTTCAGTTGGAAAAAGTGTTCTTCGGGCATGACGTGATGAGATAAATAGGAAATTCATCAACGGTCTTCTTGCAATGGGTATAAATCTTCCATTATCATAGATATGTCTATTATGGAGAGGTCCAATAGTCTAGCGGTGATCCTTTAATGCTTGTCTATCCATTCAGAGAGAAATTCGAATGGGTATATCAGTTTAACGGCTAGATTTCTTCACCACGACTAGTTCTGATATCTCGGTGAAGTTCAATTCCTATGATTTTTCCTTCTGCAGTGTCCCACCTAGGATCTCTTGTAACTTTTCAATCTTTTCCTTTTTCTTACTTAATTTTCTAGCCTTCTTCCCCGTAGTCTTCAACTCGGTTGGTCTTTTCCCGTTTTGATTCCTATCTTTCCTCGACATAGTCACTTCACACTACTGAGATTCTTTCTTCAGATCCGAGGGTAGTACTCCTTTAACATATGGATTAGGTATTTCAATCTTTTGTGGTTCCTCTAATGCTATTATAGCTTCGAATTCCAATTCCCTGGTGTCCTATAGATTAGATCTGTTCTCTTGTTCTTCCGTCAAGTAGGCGATCCTTCTAGTCATAAATTCAATGAGTTCTTGCTTCTTCTGTTCTAGGGATTCCTTTTCTTATTTTCTTCGGATCTGGTCTTTTTCAATCCAGATATTGCCTAACAAAGATGGAAATGCTGCACGGTCCTCAATAAATTTAATAACTTCAAATTCTTCCTCGGTCGAAGCTCCATGGGTACTCATAGCTATCTAGGTAATCCTACCACATAGGGTTACCATTTTTCCTTTAAACAACCCTATTTTTCCTAGTGAAGGAACCATAATAGGCCTTCTTAGGGTTTCCAAAATTCTTTCTGTCATAATGTTCATCTGTGTTTCCTCATCTAGAGCATAGTCAATCTCGAACTCTCCTATTCTTACTTTGATTTTCTCCTTTTCTTTGAAGATCTCTGACAAACTGGCATCTTTATGTTCATTCAGGGTTTCTTTCATTTTCAGTAACATAATCTCTAATTCTTTCTAGGGTTATTCTATAATCTTAGTCTCTTGATCTCCTGCAAGGTTTGCTTGCTCCATATTCATCTTTTAAGGTCTAGCAATCATTCTAAGAAAATCCATTACTTCATGGTCCATAGCCTTACAACAAAGAAAACTAGGTTTTCTCCCAGGGAATTCCTTAGCAAGATGTCCTAGTCTTCTGCAACTGTAACAAAGAGTTAATCCTCTCTTTCTCTTCAATGATCCCCAAATTTTCATGTATTGTGTGCTAGGATCATAATGGCTAGCCTGTAAAACTTTCTTTCTAGGATCCTGCATCCACTCATTATTCCAAACATTCTTTCTATGCATAGGTATAGCATATCTTTCATTATTCTTAGCAGATCTATTCATATCAAACATTCTTTAATCTAACAATGCCCTAGTTTTCAAGCTAGGACAAAATCTATCAATCATACCTAAATTCATGCTTCAGAAACAAAAAATTCTACTTATTGAGCACAAATCTTCTAGATCTAGAAACCTTTCACTATTCTTACCTTTATCAGAGCACAAAGCTTATAGATCTAAAACCTTTCACTATTGTTACCTTTATCAGAGTACAAAGCTTACAGATCTTACCTCTTTTCTTAAGATATGGCTTCTTTTCTTTAGCACAAAGCTTCACAGGTCGAGTAGAGAACTGTGCATTAGAGCAACAGGTCTACACACATAGTTTCCACAAGTTCAAGATGAATCTTTGCACAAAGATTCTTCTTCATTAGTTCTCAACAATCATAGTTTCAGGTCCCGACAACAGAACCATTTGTTGGAACAGGGGTAGACCCAGGGTTCAACGCTACAACAACGTACCAACAAAACCCTAAATATTGACCCTTTCGACAACACCTATGAAGCAGATGAAGTCTCACCCGAGGTAGAGGCAGGGGTGATTGCAGGACTCAGGTGTCTGCAATATTAGCTGGGATCCAGATCTGTGATTACACACTTAACAAAGCACATAGCATCAATAGTTCACCTAGAATTAACCCTTATCTCACTCCGCAAATAACACAAAGAATTGTAGTATATAATTAGATCTAATATGATTCAACACTTATCAGCATACAACAGACTAGATATGGTAGATCAAGCACTTAGCAACTTCATATACATCAAATCTATCATCTATACACATCTAGTAAGCACAAAGAATAAGTAAATATATCTAAACATGTCATAGCACTTAGCAAGAGAGGGAAAACACATGTAAGTAACAACACAAGGCATGACACATAGATTTATGTGGTTCACCCCCACCCTAGGGCTATGTCCACTGACTCTTCTTCTCTATTATTGTTGGCCAATCGGTTACAAGAATAGATCCTCAAAACCTACTCCACATAGGACAGGAGATCTACGCAGCTCACTAGATCCTCCTTCCCCGAGTAGCTCTAAGAATAAAACCTTATTACAATCTGTGCACTCAACACTTACAATACTTGCACTTAGTTCTGCAAGCATATCACACTAATTAGCTCCTAGCACTAAGCCACTTCTCAAGTGTCCTCAAAAAAAGGTTCCTTCTTACATAGACTAGAATTCTACTTATACATTACAAAAATGGGCCTAAACATGGGTAAACCCATGGGCCGACATCCTAGTCCCATTACATTATCCCCAAAACCCAAAAAGGACCCAAAAAGGGGGTCTAGCTTCCACGATTCCCGCTTCTCCTTGAGCTCCATCTTTGATAGGTTGTCGAAGTCCCAAAAACATTCAAATATGACCAAGTGTTCCTCAAAACTTGGCCAAGGTCCAACATCATCCAATTTCACTTGAAATCTTAAATCCATGTTTTCTTTTCTCAATGACATGTTCCATGTCTTTAAATTTACCACCTGCCTCAACAAGGTTGCATTCCTCTTCAACTTTGAATAAGCATTAGAAAGGGTTGCACGTGCATTTTCTCTAGCTGGCATGCATTATTTAAAATGTCTCATGGATATGTCATCTAATAACCTCCTTTATTCCTCGATCTTAATGATTTCATATTGAGCTTCTCTTATCTTCTTATTCCACCATCTTATTTTCTTTTCTCCTTCTGTGGGTGAAGTAGGATATTTATGACTTGCTGCTTTCTTTCCCTGTATGCCTGGAGTACTGTTACTGGCCGAGGACCTTGTCAGAGGTGATGTGGGTTTGGTTGCAAATGTAGTCTCAAGGATTTTCTTGATCTTTCTTCCCTTTGGAATTTCTTTCATAGGACTTGATTTACTCTGTGGTATTTGTGCTTCAGGAGTCTTCTCTATTAGTTCCCTTTTCAATTCCATGTTCTCCTGGTAGATTTGGGCTATAATATGCTGATATTTTTTGAGTTGTTCATCTCTTTGACATCTAAATATTTCTCCCCTATTTTCACTTTCTCCTCATCAATCTCCTGGGCTACAAATTCAACATAATTTGTATGAACTGTGGGTATGGGAAACCTCCTAGCAGATGACCTGGTGAGTGGTTTACTGGAAGCCYGTGTCTCCTTGSGTTCATCAATGAATTGTAGTTTTCTTCTTTAATTCAAGACTGGTTGAATGGGTGATGGATTCTCAATCCCTTTTCCTTTTCMTCATTCAACAACACCTACTTCTTTCACCCCTGAACTATTAGATATTGATTTCTCAACAGACAAGGGGGTATCTCCTTTAGGATCCAGGGAAATGTTTGCTAAGGTCAAGAAGGAATCGCAATCCTTGTTTAACTTTCTAATCTCTTCAACCTCCAACAACTTCACCAAGGAAAATTGGAACAAGATACTCTTTAGCTGGTCATCTCTGGCTTGGACTATGTCTGCCCTTTTTCCTAGGCTTCTCTATAGGTAGAACAATAATTTTAGGGGGATTTTCCCTATGAAATGCATAAGGAGCCATATGTGGTATTGATATACCCTGTCAAACCTACCCTCACAAGTAAAGTATTTCTACATTTCCCTCAAAATATTCTCATAATGTTCCAAAACATATTCCCTAGGGATGGTGGCACCAATTTTCGGATTTCTGTATTTAGATTTGATAAAATCAATATAAAATGAAGGATCTAAGGGCATACCTTTAAACCACTTATGTTCCTATGTAGGGATATATGTACCAGTTGATATGGTTTCTTCTGATACTAGAAAAGTGACCCCTACAATGGTTTTTCTAACACCATTAAAGTTCAGAGAAAATTGTTTAGTCAGCTGCACATTATATCCCTGAACCTTTTCACAGAATCTCATACATCCATCTTGTTCAAAGGACACCCTGTATGCACGGTCTGAGTTCACCAAAGTCATCCCTTGGGGTTCATATCTAAAAACGTTTCCTCGTATTTATTCTTTCCCAGTGGAGTCATGGTTATGCGATGTCTCCCTTGCAAAAGTAAATTTCAGACTGCTCAAAGAAGAAGAACCTTCACTCTCATCATCCAAGCTTGCGCAACAACTAGGATGGATAGGGTTTAGCTCAAATCAAGCAAAGTTGGTTGAAAGGAGAATTCCTTCATAGGATAAAATTTCAATGGGATCCAATAAATGCTATTAGAGAGTGATTGAAATGAATGAAGAGTGCGCAACAAAAATGAGAGTGAAATTCTTGTGTAGCAAATGGTGCCACACAAGGTTTGAGTAGTGACTGACAATACACAACATTTGTGTAGAGAATGGAGTTTTCATAGAAGATGGCTTTGGATATTGTTCTAGATTCTATGGACTATGCATAGGTCTTGGAGGAAATGGAGAAAGACAAAAGGGTGGCCAATATACATGCTTGAATGGATAAGGAGAAAAATTTGAAATGGGAAGCGGTTATCCAAGGTGACAAGATGTTTCAAGGCAAGTTAAGGAATTTGCACAATGAACTTGCATAGAGGGTACACTTTTGAATATTGCAATGATACAAATGGCATGGAGTGTCATGATTCTCCCTTCTCTGACATCATGAAAGGTGGTGATGAACCATAATACATATTGACATGACATTCACCCTAACCTATGACTCAACCTTAGAACATAATTTCCCACTTTTTAATCTGATTTAAAACTTAGGAAAAAGTGGACCATTACAAATTGAACACGATGGAATTTTACAGTCTTGAATCTTTTCTTTTTATGATGATGTTTTATGAAAAAGTCAATGCCCCCTTTAACCCAAATTATGGCTAGACCCCTTACTGCCATTCCTATTACCTTTATTTGATCACTAACCTCATAAACCTTGAAACACTAACTATGACTCATATAGGAATTCCTTGATCTTCCCAAGATCATGGCATGGATTTTTAAACTTTAGACAAACTCTAAGCTTACTCTAAAAATATTGATGCTAACAACATCCCCCTAGATTCAAATAAGGCAAAGAACATAAATTTCAAGAAAACTTTCTGAAATCAAGCAAGATGTTTTGAAACATGTTCAAGTGCTTCAAATATCAAAGTGACACTTACCATGATACCTAGACTCATTACCTCATGGAGCAAGACCCATTTCCTTCTGGGAGTAGGTTGGTGTGGTGGACACTACTGCTAGTGATGTGTAGAAATCATCAATGAAAATAAGGGTCCTCTGGGCCTATGATATGTCCATTTGTCTCTCGACACTCCATGTATACAACCTATGGGCCTCGATACATGATCTCCTTAGTTACCCCTAGTTTGGCGGTAACATTTGTCTCCTACTCGGGGACATGTGATCACCATAGAGAAGATAAGAACCTCAACATCCTTGGTATGGCATGTTCCTACTCAATCTCAACAAAAGATATCAGTAATATCTAGGGTGGTGATATCACCCTTTGTCCATATATGATAAGTCAAAATGAAAAAGACATATCGAAATAAATCATTCCTAATCTAACATATGATTATGAACATATAATATATACAAATGAAAAAAAGGAATATGAATATGCAACTAAAGCTACACTAATGTGATATGCATGGTATATACAATGGATGCAAATGCCTACCTACCTACACTTACCTGTACTTAATTGAATGCTAGGTATAGTCATATAACCAGTGAAACCATCTTAGCAATATGTCATAATACATGCCTCTACGAATCATAATAACCCAAAACAATGACAATTTTAGCACAAAAATAACATTATTTAGAGCATGCATTATATCATAGGAAATCATAAAATCTATCTCATGGAGGCAGGAGGGAGGGACAAAATTATAACAATCCATATCTCCAGAAAAGTGCTCAATCCATCTCTGAAAAGGATCGTGAAAGGTCAAAAACTCAAGAAGTTGACTCAAAGAGTTTGAAAGCTGACCACCTTGGACCTCATCACTCCCCAAGGTTTGATAAGGGACTAACAATAATCTAGAGGATGACTAACAATATTTTAGGGGAAAGTTGAAAGACAAAGATAACAAACTTCTTAGGGAATCCAACCTACCCTTAAATTCTAAAAGAAAGCTTTGCCTTAGAGAAAAATTGAAACAAGGGACATGTTTCCCAATTGTATCCTTACTGACATAGAGAGATAAAGGAAATGAAGGGAGATGGAAAACCTCATCACATGTATCCTGCTTTAGGAAAACCATGTCTTCACCCTTATCAATATCTGAGCACAATGATGGTTGAAAATCTTCTTCATAGAATAAATATGAGTGATAAAAATAATTTTCGTCAAACTCCTCAAGGTGTGACTAGAAATCATCATGAAAACATGGCATTAATTCATCCTTGGGTGTTTGTAATATATCTGTAATTATATCATCTCCATGTTGCCAAATGTCAGAATTAGTAGCAATCTCATATGATAGTTGTAAAGGAAACAATTGCAAATGACCTTTTATATCATAAATGGGATCTTCATCATGACCAAACGCATCCCATTTATGTCTTCCAACATGTATGAACTCATCAATATTTTCAACCATGCCATTACCTTTATCATAACATGAAGGGTTTAGTACATCCAAGGGTTTCTCTAACACTTATTCACTTTCCTAATCATTAAATAAAGCATCATGAAAATCTTGGAAAGAGAAATGTCTTACCATATTCTCTTCTTCTTGTGAAGGAGTAACAAAGGCTTCGATGACTTCATCAAATGGAGGAGTAGATATCAGTACTTCATATTCATGAATTGACTCTTTAATCATATCGTCACCTTCATCACAACACAAAGGGTATATCTCGTCCAAGGATTCCTTTACTTCTTCACCTTCTGAATCATAGAATAGGGAATCATTAAAAACATGAAAGGGAAAATGATTAACCTCATTCTCTTCTTCTTGTGAAGGAGGAATATGATCTTGGATGGATTCATCAAAAGGAGGATCACACATCAACACTTCATCCTCATGTTTGACATCTTCAGTCTCTCGTTCTTCAACCAAGTCTTCGTTATCTTTTGTATAATCATGGGAAAATTATTTCTCCTCCTCAAGGGGTTGGAAACCTTCTTCATAAATATCTCCTATGTTAGTGATCTAGGTGGATATTGGTGGCCACCTACCTATTCCAAGTGTCTCCTCTTGTTAGTTTTTAGTTCAACACATTATTTTGTACTTCTTTGTAATTGTGGGTTCTACACTTTTGGGGATTTATGAAGCCCTACACATATTCCAGGTGGATATTGGTGGCTGCCCACCTAATCAAAATGGCTTATTTTGGAAGTTTTTATGTCAACACATCTTTTTGTACTTCCATGTCTGTTTTGGGGCCCTAAACAATGTTTTTTTGGAGTTCCACAATCAAACTATAGATGGAGTTAGAGTTTTATGACATAATGCATATTTCTCAAAAATACCTTTCCAACGGGCTATCGCATTACTAAAACGGAGATCGTATGAAAAAGTTATGACCCCAGGAAGTTAATGTACTAACTTACCCAAACAGGGCCCACATGACCTTTTGGTGTTTCATCTCCTAGGGTTAGGTTTTTGGATGTCTAGGGTTTTGGCATTCACGTTTATCATAAAAAGGCCTTCAGAGCCTCATTGTAATCACCTTCTTGTGAATGAACACAGTCTTCACATCTCTTCTCATAGATAAAGATGCATGCATTCTAGCGAGTCCTACACTCTATATTTTTATAGTCTTTGTACAATTCTTTCATTAACAGAAATCATGTATTGATGTGTTTCTTTGTTTCTGGCAATTTTCATGAGTATTTAATTTTAATATCTCTTCTTTCATTTCATTCYGAAAATAATCCAGATCAGTCAGAGGGTTCTTGGCATTGGGAAAGGTKCACACCCCTAATATCTTCTACAATCTTAGTGGTGAATCCTTCATCCTCTAGGACTACTGCAAGATTTTGAAGGACATCTTCATACATCTCAGACTATGGTTTTTCAAACTCAAGAAAACTACCAACAAAATCTATGAATGAGGGGATACCCATTTCTTCACAACTACCCTTGATCCAATCTTGTAAAAATGATGGCAAGGAAATTATGAGAAATTTTATCAAAACATCCTCTCCTTCAAATTCTATCTCACTTATATACTTCAATAACTCTACAACGTGAGTAATGGGGAGGCCTCTGAATATTTGAGAGTTATATCCTTGAAAACTTACAAAATCAATAGAAGGATACACTTTCTCCCAGGGCGCCATGATCCCATATCTTGAAAATATCACAAAGTTGAGAGTAAGGTGGTACAATGGAAAAGGTTAGTGGAGTTTCCAAATAACCTCTTAAGGACTATCAAAGGGAGTGAGGGAATCTCCCTTAGTGGAGTCACCAGGTAAGCTTGTGAAATAAAGTCTTTAAGGAAAAATCTTACCGAAGGTTTGTTGTTGAGAAATATTGATTCAATGTTCCGTGACAACGACGCAAAAAATGTTATCTCACAATATGTACTTTCCCAAATCCTAAGGCAAGTAAGATAGATTGGCGTAACAAACACGATATCATATAACTGTCACCTTAATAGGAAATCCCCACATTTTAGGGATAGGGAAGGTCTACCCTAGGTGAGGCAAGATATATTCCCCGGTAACCTAAAGGGATGGAAAATTAGGGTCATGGTCAAGATATATTCCCCCCTCTCATTGGTTACCAAAGTCACTAAGTCTGTGTCTACAAATTGAGCTTAATGAAGTGCTTGATGTACCTCCTGGGAACAAGACAATATAGCATGCATGTACAATAATCCCAAGTACAAATATGATAATAATACCTTAGTAGACAATAGACAATGAAAATAATTGCTAGATGATATGAAATTGAAGAAGTCAATAATTTTACAACAACAATTGATAAAAATGTAAAAACTCCAACAAATACTCCTCAGAAAATCTTGAAAAGACAATGCAAATATAGCATTAACTATGTAGAATGATAATAACTTTCCATAAGCAATTTCTGAAGTGATTAGCTAACAAATAATATGAATTATGAAGAAACATTTTTTCTTTTAAATGGTTGTAGAAAACATTTATAAAAAAAACAAGAAAGTTAGGGAACTAGGCTAAGTTAGTGTTAGACTTAGTTATCATAAGCTTGAGAGAATAAGGTTTGAGTGTTTGATCAATATTCCAACAAGAGAGAAGTGAGAACTAGTTCCTTTTAGGGTTTATGGAGTCAATTATATTAGCACAATAACTTGGAGAAATAACAATGATTATACTTTTCTAAGATATGAAAAGGTGGAAGCTTTATGAGTAGCACCTTAAGTCCTCAAGTACCAAGCCCTTAAGATAAGGTTCAACTAGGGTGTAGGCACTTCTAGGCCCTAGTGATTTCTCCTATCCTTAGACTCTTGAAATATATTTAATTCAATAAGAAATAGACAAAGGTTCTAAAGTGATAGCACTTTAAGTATCTATAAGTTAGTATAGACAAGATCTTCTTAGGCAAGAATAGAAAAAAAAGAGCAGGAAAGAAGCACCTTATGTTTCTTGCTCCTAAGGTTTTCAAGAAAGAAATTTCATAATCTTAAATATGAAGTCCTTGATGTTTCTGGGTCTAGAATCATTGAATTACCATTCAATATCCACAAGTTGGGATATTTAAAGTATTTTAGCCTCAATGGTTGCAACGATCTACATTTTCTTTCTCGTGGTATCTCCCAACTTACTTCTCTACAACACTTAGACACTGGTGATTGCAAGAGAGTGTGGACCATCTCGAAGAAATAAAGAAAAAGCATGGCCTCCATCAATGATTTGGGCACTTTAATACATTTAAGATACTTAGTTCTACAAAATAACGGAGGGGAAATCTGCAAGGGAACATTTGGGAGTATGGGTGACATGGAGACATTGTGATTGACACTTACAATAATGGAAAGTTTACCAGGAGATATGATTCACATGTCAAAGTTGAGAAGGTTACACTTAGAATTCCCTGAAGTGGTTCAAATGGTCAGTAAGTCATATGATTTTCCAATATTGAGTCATCTTAAATTGTGTTCATGTTCAATGCTAGAAGATATTCCAGATTTACATAAATTTAAGAGTTTAAGGCAATTAGATATTTTATATTGTCCTAAGTTAAAATGTTTTCCTCAAGAATTTGGTCAGTCTAGGACATTTTCTTTATTGGAGATATTTTCATTAGGTAACCTTGATGAGTTAGAATAATTTCCAATAGTAAAAGAGGGTGCAATGCCATCACTTAAATTATTTACTATATTGAAATGTGAAGTACTAAAGAGGTTGGTAGAAAACTATGTAACTCTAAATAGATTTCAAAAAATAAAAATATATGGTTGTTCAATGGTATTGGAGAATTTAGAAAAAAATCAAGAGAATAAACAAAAATGTAGAAGTTGCAACATTATCTACCATAGAAACTGAAGGAGATTCAAAAACATTCATAGAAATGTTCTATACTATGCAAGGTTGGTTCTGTGGTAAATTTAGAAACAATGAACTTTTCCTTTTCTTGGAAGAGATGTATAGACCTTTATAAAAGTTCTATAATTTGTAATTATTTTTCTCAAAAGAGATAACTTTATAAAATTTCTATAATCTATATTTTTTTTCGAGGATGTACATATTTTTATAAAAGTTTTAGAATTTGTAATTATTTTTCTCAAAAGAGATGTATAGAGCTTTATAAAAGTTCTATTTTTTTATTTTTATTTAAAGAGATTTATAAAACTTTACAAAAGTTTTATAATTTATAAGTTTGATTAAAAAATTATTGAAATGATGTTTATAAAGTTCTATAATTTTGATAAAAATATTAAAATGATGTTAATAATTTAAGTGATTTTTTCAATTATCTGTTGGAGGTTTTAGTTTTTTATCTTTTTATTTCATGATAATAATTTTTATTTGTATAATTTTAAATTTAAATGTTTTTATTTTTTACATTTTATACTATTCATTGTTAAAAAGTATTAAGTATCAATTTCTACGAGAACATGCTATAGAGAAGAACATCAAGCTAGAGTATGTCCGGACAAAAGAGGAGATTGCAAATATCTTCACCAAACCGCTTGAAAGAGAAACTTTTGAGTATCTACAACAGAAACTTGGAGTAGTCTCTAGCCCATAGTGATTCACATAGATTCAAGCACAGTAAGATAGGGGAAAAGAAGAAAAATACATGAAGAGTCCAAGTGAATAAAATTTTGAGTGTTTTTCCTATACATCAGAGATTTACGTGAGAAAGCACCATGAAGATAAAGTAGAGGCTTGCATACATGGGAGAATCCCCTAGGAGGATTACACTTTTCCATTGATTTCAAAGGGGAAGAGATAGAGCAAGGCATGGATATGGAAAGAGATAAGTTTCAGAGATGATAGAGGCATACAGATAAGGGGAGTGATGGTCACATGGGGATTATGTGCATGAGAATGAGTATTGACATGCCTAAGTGTTTCCATTAATTCCAAAGGGGGAGATTGTTGAAAGATTGGTTGTCATTGATGTAAACCATTGAAGAATCCCCGATGGTGTGGTTATGGGACCCTAAGTTGGTTGAGGAATATGGTCACAAAGGATGGTGTAAATGTAGGTAACTTACTCATGGATGGATATTCTTCGTCACGTGTCATTTTCGGTGATAGGTGCTGCATCACGTAGTTCCTTATGTTTGAGGATTTATGGTCTTGTGAAATAAGATGCCTACAAGAATTGTCAAGAAGCCCCTAGTTGGTTACAAGTCTTTAATGAAAGTGTAAACCATTTTCAACAAAAAAGTATAGAATCCCTTAAGTTTAAGGAGAGAGGTTACCTAGAAAAAGTATAAATACACCTCAAGGAATCATTCACAAGCACATTCACACACACATTCTATTGAATATTGTCTTGTGAATTAGTGATCTTTTGGATAAGTTTACAATGTAAAATATGAGGTAATGAAGATTGAGGAGTGCGAGAGTTTCGACATTGTTGTGGTGAACGAGAATCTCCTAGGAAACACTAGTTAGGTTTATCCTCATGGGTCAAACTACTATTGTCTCAGGAGGCATCCCCATGGGTTGTAGTATATCTGCCATGCGAGGCACCACGAGACCTGATGTCTTAGTCCTGTGAGGACAAGACAAGTTTGGGAGAAATGCTAGTACTAGGTACCTGAAGACAAAAGACAACTTATAGGTCAACATTTCAATATTTCATATTAGTTACGTAGGTACTGGTATGTTTGTGTACTTGTTGTGAAGTATATGATTGATTATGATGTGGTAAATTCTTGAGGCATACTTGGCATATTGATGAGGGTTTGATACATGATTGAGGTACATCTTGGGTACATGATTGAGTAAGGTATTCTAGTATATTTGGTTTGGCATATGTCATGGTTTTTATGGTTCATATCTTTGAGATGTTTTTTCATGGTTGAGGTATACACTTGATGTATGGTGGCATATGCATGAAGGACATGCATTGGTTCTTCATTGATGATATGGTACATGTATATACTTGATTGATGTTATAGTATATGTTATAGGTTGTATTCATGTTTTAAATATGGTATATGATTGGCTACTTATCATTGATGTTGTAGTTG
>SNQJ01S0221745.1:0-15013 GCA_010110895.2 Picea sitchensis
GTGTCCTTCTTTGTCTTCCCGTGACCCTTCTTTTCCTGTGGCTTGGACTGGTTTTCGGGAGACTGTTTGTTAGGGTTGTCTTTGTCATACTTTGATTGTTGTGGATTTGCAGACCCAAAATCCCGTTTGTTTTGGTGCTTAAATTTCTGCTCGATTTTAACAGCATATCGATAGGCAACACCGAGTGATGAGATGTCCAGAAAATCCATTTCAGTTTGGATGTATCTGTGTAGAGCCCCATGGTATTTTAGAACCAAATGTCGTTCAGAGTCTTTGATACCTAGCTTGGTGCGCAAGGTATGGAAGGTATTGGTGAACTCCGGAACTGCCTGGCCTCTCTCTTGCCGCAGTGTGGTCCATCTCATGTATTGTTCCTCATAATTGCCAACAGGGTAGTACTGTTCCTTTACCGCATCCACAAAAAATTCCCAAGTGGGCTCGGCCCCATATATTCCAGAATCCTCTGTGGAACTCTGCTCCCAGTAAGTTTCCCACCAATGTTTGACATGGGGGAGAGACTTAAGGAGTGCGAAGGTGATCTTTTCCTTTTCTGAAAAATTATGAACAGAGAAATAACCTTCAAGCAGATTTAACCATTTATCTAGGGCATCTTCATCTATTTGACCTTCAAATATGGGAATATCATAATTAACCTGTACCTTGAAAGGCGAGGTGCCTCCAAAGTGGTCGCTTGATGAAGATGCGCCTGATGCTATCGGCAGGCGAGTGACGTTGAAAGGATGTGGGAAAAATTCTCCATCATTTAGATCCCTCATCGTGAGAGCTTGCTCAAACAACATACTGATAGGATCGTCTGCTCCATCATTTTTCTTTTCTTCATTGATGGTTTCTTGATTGATGCAGAGCGTTGTCAAAGAAGTAAGCTCGGACCAACTTGCTATACTCAGGACCACCGTCGAGGACATGCCTTGAAAAGCGAACAAAGGCATTTTGCTTCGATACCAACCCGATCCGGATTATTTTGTACAGTAAATTGAGGATATAATAAATAAATGCATAGAGATATCGCGTATATCTAGTCATATAAAAGAAATATATCAGAGAAGAAACCACTTAACCGCAGTCTGATAATACGATTTCTGATAATGAAATGCTGGAGGCTGTAAAATCACAGTGAAAGACTAAGCTAGAATGGTGGCGGCTTATCTGAGAAAAGATGTGACGACTATTCACATTACTTAAGAAGATAGTTACAATGAGAATCCAGAAAGGCCTTTTTACAGCATATGAGATACCAAAGTCCTAGACATGCAAAAACCTAACCCTAGGAGGATGAAGCGCCAAGTCCTTAATTGGGCCCCCCGTTTAGATGAAGTTGGTTATCAACTTCAGGGGTCGTAGCTTTTATCTGATCTTTGTTTTAAGTGTGATAGCTCGTTGGAAAGGTATCGTCGAGAGATTAATTTTGGGGCCTCAATTATTCCTTCATATATCATTGAGAACCTTGATCTCGAAAAAACTTCATTTGGAAGGCCCTCAAAATGGCCACAGAGTTAAAACCTGCTAAAAATAATAAATTGCCAAAATGGCCAGAAACTGTTTTGAGCCATTTTGGAAAAGATTGGGCAGCCCACTAGTATCACTGGATCAATCCTCCCTCCTTAGGAAGAAATGGTCTCCATTCGTTGAGTTCCGAAGTGAAAAGCATTTGTTGAATCTGCATCTTGGTGGTACTTGTCTTCTTTGGAGAATGCGTCTTGTTAGGTTGTGGAACTCTGTCAGAACCTTTGTGGCTGGAAGGTTTGGACCTTTTTAACCACTCTGGCTATTTTTAGATGGCCATTATTAGTAGAAGGAATCTTCATGATTTGCTGCAACCTTGTCCTAGAGCACATACGTTGGATGAAGGTGCTTTTTGCCGGTGGTGACTCTGAGTATCCCCTTAATTCACCCTTCGACAGGTGTGGAAAGATGAATTTTCTAATTATGAGATACTACCTTGCAACAACTTTTAGGTGGTGATGGATTTAACTACCTACGGTATCTGTGAGATTATTTGAGGTAATAATGACACTCTGAGGTCAAGACTCATAGATAGCATGGTGTTTCCACATATATGGCTATCCCAAAGAACATCCCACAGACATCCGGTGGGACAACATCACATAATACCTCATCTTTGAATGGTTGGATGCTTTGTCATGACAATCGACATTGTTGGCTAACCCGAATCTAGGTCCTTGGTGAAGCCACCCAATGTTTTTTGGTTGTGGGTGTGGTGTTGTGACAATCCCAACTGTTTGGCGATACTCTGAGATAGGGTTCGGCTTCCATTATCAACAATAAAATCTGATGGAGTCCCCTTCACCCACATCGTGAATGAAAAAGGCGCTCCCCTCTTTTGGATCTATTGGTTCTTCTGATTGAATTGATGCAGTCGCGACAATGGCATTGAAGTGCGTCGATGATGCACATCTTTACAGTATTTTGAATCAGTTACGAATTGGGGTTTAGCTCCTTGTCTTTGATCTAAACCTGTGGCTGTTTGAGAGACATTCATCGGTGTTGTGCGAGGGCTTTTAAAATCACACCATTTTCCAGTGTCCTTCTTGTCTTCCGTGACCCTTCTTTTCTGTGGCTTGGACTGGTTTTAGGAGACTATTTTGTTGGGATTGTCTTTGTCATACTTTGATTGTTGTGGATTTACGGACCCGAACTCCCGTTTACAATTACAGTGCCATTTTTGCTCTATTTGCCCGTATATCGATAAAGCGACACCGGGTGATGAGATGTCTAGAAAATCCATTCCCGGTTTGGATGTATCTGTGTAGAGCCCCGCAGTATTCCAGAACCAAATGTCGTTCGAGTCTTTGATACCCAGCTTGGTGCGCAAGGTATGGAAGCTATTGGTGAACTCGGAACTGATTGGCCTTCTCTTGCCGTAGTGTGGTCCATCTCATGTACTGGTCCTCATGGTTGCCAACGGTAGTACTATTCCTTCTTCCATAAAAAATTCCCAAGTGGACTGGGCCCCATATATTCAGAATCCTCTATGGAACTTTGCTCCCGAGTAGAGTTTCCCACCAATGTTGACATGGGGAGAGCAAAGTCGAGAAGGTCTTTTCTTATTCTGCGAAAAGGTATGAACGGAAATAGCCTTCTAAGCCGGTTAACCATTTATCTAGGGCATGCCTCTATTTGACCTTCAAATAGGGAATATCAAAATTACCTTGAAGGCGGAGTGCCTCCAAAGTGGTCGCTTGAGGTAAAGAGATGCACTGATACTGTCGGCGGTTGAAGGATGTGGGAAAAAAAATTCTCCATCATTTCAATCCTCTCATCGGCGTGAGAGCTTGCTCAAACAACGGATTGATAAGTTAATGCGCTCCATCGTTTTTCTTTTCTTTAGCCATTGAGGGTTTCTTGGGTGTCGCGAGGCGATTGTCCTCAAGAGACAAGCTCGAGACCAACTTGCTATACTCGGACCTCGTCGGGGACATGCACTGAAAAAAACAAACAAGAGCAGCATGCTCTGATATATGATCCAGGTTGTGACCTGAAATGAGAGGCGGAGATATAATAAAGAAATGCACGGAGATATCGTGTATATCTAGTCATATAACAGAAATATATCGGAGATGCAGCCATGGCACGGGAGTGCAGTAATGCACGATTTCTATTAGTCAAAGAAATCTACAGAGACTGTAATGCAGTGAAAGACTACGCTAGAATGGTGGCAACTTATCTGCGAGAAGAGATGTGATGGCTACTTCATTCATAGAAGATGGTTACAATGGGGCTCGAAATGCCTTTTTAATATAGATGGGAATTCCAAGATTCCTAGACATCCAGAAACCCTAACCCTAGGAGATGAAGCGCCAAAAGTCATGTGGGCCTCGTTTGGGTAAGTTGGTGCATCAACTTCGGAGATTGTAACAACTGTCGATCTCCACGTTTAGGTAATCAATGATATCTCGTTGGAATGTTATCGTCAAGGAGACTCATTTTAGGGCCTCAATTATTCCTTTGGCTATCATTGAGAACCTCGATCTCGAAAAACCTTCATTTAGGCCCTCAAAATGTACAGGTTAAAACACGCTAAAAATAATAAATTGCCAAAATGGCGGGGAAAAGCGGTTTGGGCCATTTTGGAAAGATTAATTGGCCACTGTGAGTATCCACGTGGATTAATCCTCCCTCCTTAGGAGCAATGGTCTCCATTGCGTTGAGTTCAGGGGAGAGTGAAAAGCATTTGTTGAATCTGCATCTTGGTGGTACGCTTGTCTTCTTTGGAAGTCGTATTTGCTCGGTTTGTGGAACTTCATCCGCGAACCTGTGGCTGGAAGGTTTGGGGCCTTTTAACTAGTCTGGCTATTTTTGATGACTGTGTGTAGAAGGAATCTTCGTGATTTGCTGCAACCTTGTCGACCCTGCTTCTGTTGGATAGAAGGTTCTTTGGCCGAAAATGCGGTGGCTGTCGTATCCTTCTGTTCACCCATTGAGCAGTTATTGGAGAAGATAGATTTTCTAGTATAAAATACTACCTTACAGCACTGTTTAGGTAGGGCAATGGATTTAAGAACGACCTCTAGTATCCTGTAGGGATGACCCCCAAAAGTAACAATGACACTACAGGGTCGCGACTCATAGATAGCATGGTGTTTCCACATATATGGTTGTCCCAAGAGAGGGAACATCCATGAGGAGGACATCCGATTAAGAGGCAACATCACATAATACCTCATCTTTTAAGGGTTGGATTCTTTGGCATGACAATCGAGACTGTTGGCTAACACGAAAATCTTGTCCTTGGCGAAGCCACCCAATGCTATTTGGTTGCGGGTGTGGTGGAATTTGTCGACAATCCCAACTGTTTGTCGACAATCCCAAATGCATTGGGGTCCCCTTCCACCCACATCTTTGAAAGAAAAAGGTGCTCCCCCCTCTTGTGGATCCTATTGTTTCTTCTAGTTGAATTGCTGCAGTTGCGACAATACCAGTTGGGTCTGCGTCGATGATCAGTCTTCTATCAGTTTTCAGTATCATATTATGAATCAGGGTTTCTCTCCTTGTCTTTGATCACCGGCCGCAATGGTATTTTGTGACATTCATCGGTCGATGATGCCGGGGGCTTTGTGGAAATAAGCGCCATTTTCCGGTGTCCTTCTTTGTCTTCCCGTGACCGCCTGCTTTTCCTGTGGCTTGGACTGGTTTTTAGGAGACTATTTGTTAGGACTGTCTTTGTAATACTTTGATGGTTGTGGATTTGCGGACCCGAACTCCGTTTGTTACGGTTCTTAAATTTCTGCTCTATTTTAACGGCATATCGATAAATACCGAGTGTAGAGATGTTTAGGAAATCCATTCAGTTTGGATGTATTTGTGTGAAGGCCCACGGTATTTCAGAACCAAATGTGGTTCAGATTCTTTGATACCCATCTTAGTGCGCCAGGTATGGAAGCTATTGGTGAACTCGGGCCGGTGGCCCTTTCTTGCCCGTAGTGTGGTCCATTTCATACTTTTGGTCCTCATAGTTTGCCAGCAGGGGTATTACTGTTCCTTTACTGCATCTAAAAAATTCCCAAGTGGGATGGGCCCCCATATATTCCAGAATCCTCTGTGGAACTCTGCTCCGATGAAGTTTCCCACCAATGTTTGACATGAGCAGCAGAGGAGTCTTGGTGATGTTTTCCTTGAAAAATTATGAGAACGGAGAAATAACCTTCTAGCAGATTTAACCATTTTATCTAAGGCATCTTCATCTATTTGACCTTCAAAAGGGAATATCCAAAGATTAACCTGGCCTTGAAGACGGTGCGCTGAAGTGGTCTTGATGAAGATGCACGTTGCCTGGTGAAGGATGTGGGAAAAATTCTCCATCATTTTAGATCCCTCTGTCGCATGAGAGCTTGCTCAAGCAACAGACTGATGGGATCGTCTGCTCCATTATTTTCTTTTCTTCCATAAGTGAGGGTTTCTTGGGTGCGAGGCAATTGTCCTTAAGAGACAGGCTCGGACCCAACTTCTTATACTTCAGTACCTCGTCGGGGACATGCAACTGAAAAAATGAGCAAGCTGACTGCTCATTCTGCTTGGTCCAATTATTTTCTACACGAAATGAGCGAACATATAATAAAGAAATGCGGAGATATCGTGTATATCTAGTCATATAACAGAAATATATCAGAGATCAACCATAAACCGCAGTCTGGTAATGCACTATTTCTATTATTAGAAAGAGAGATAATGCAGTACGTAAAAATCTGATGAAAGGCTAAAACGAATGGTGGCATCTTATCTCTGAGAAGAGATGTGGATTTTCGCATTATGAAGATGGTTACAATGGGGCTCGAAAGGCATTTTACAATGGTGAGATGCCAAAATTCTGGACATCCGAAACCTAACCCTGGGAGATGAAGCGCCATAAAAGTCATGTGGGCCCCGTTTGGGTAGATTGGTGCATCAACTTCGAGGAATTGAAATAACTTTTACATCGATCTCCATTTTTTGTGTGATAGCTCGTTGGAAGGTATCGTAAAAGGGAGATTCATTTTGGGGACTCAATTATTCCTTCAGCTATCATTGAGAACATTTATCTCAAAAACCCTCATTTAGACCATCAAAATGGCTTTGAAGTTAAGAACACTGCTAAAAATAGTAAGTGTCAAAATGGCCGAAAACTGTTTTTGAGCCATTTGGAAAGGTGGGTGTCCATCGATATCCACCTGGATCGAAATCCTCCCTCCTTAGGAAGCAATGGTCTCCATTGGGTGGAGTTCAGGGGATAGTGAAAAGCATTTGTTGAATCTTCATCTTCATGAGCTGCTTGTCTTCCTGGAGAAGTCAATTTCTTTCGGTTTAATGGAACTTCTATCCACAAACCTGTGGGTATGGAAGGTTTGGACCTTTTTAACCAGTCGGCTATTTTAGATGGTATTGTGAAGGAGATGTGATGATTTGCTGCAACAGCAATCGACTTTATACATTTGGATAGAAGGTGCTTTGGCCGAAGTACAGTAGTGGTATAGTATCCTTCTATTCTCGCCCTTTGGGCTGGTGTGGAAGGTGATTTTTCTAGTATGAGATACTACTTGTACGGCACTATTTAGGTGGGACAGTAGTTGGAACCTACCTCTGGTATCCTGTAGAGATGACCCCGGGTAATAATGACACTTCGAGGTCGAGACTCATAGATAGCGCGGTGTTTCCACATATATGGCTGTCTCAAGGAACATCACAGACATTCGGTGGGGAAACATCACATAATACCCTCATCTTTGAAGGGTTGGATCATTTGCTATGACAATGGAAACACTATTGGCTAACGAAGATCATCGTCTTGGCAGAAACCGCAATCTTTAATATGGATTCACCGGAATTAGTGTTGTCGACGATCCCAACTGTTTGACGACCTATGCTGAGATGAGGTTCATATGGATTCTTCTATCAACAATAAAAATGCAACAAGGTCCCCTTCAACCACATCTAAAAAAAGGCGCTCCCCTCATACGGATCCTATTGGTTCTTAGTTAGTGCAGCGATTGTGACAATGGCGATTAAGTCGCATCGATGATCATCTTTACATTATTTTGAATCGATTACGAATCGAGGGGTTTGGCTCCTGTCTTTTGATCACCGACCTGTGGCTATTTTGAGCGACATTCATGGTTGTTGTGCCAGGGGGCTTTGTGGAAATCACACCATTTTTCGGTGTCCTTCTTTGTCTTCCGATGAACCTTCTTTCTGTGGCTTGGACTGGTTTTAGGGAGACTGACCTGTTAGGAGTTGTCTTTGTCATGCGCACAGTTGTTTGTGGATTTGGACCGAACTCCCACTTTGTTCAGATGCTTAAATTTCTGCTCTGTTGCAACGGCGTATGGATGAGGCGGCACCGGTGTTGAGATGTCCAGGAAATCCATTCCGGTTTGAATGTATCTATGCAGATAGCCACGGTATTTGAGAACCAAATGTCATTCCCGAGTCTTTGAGGAAATTACCCGGCTTGAAAGGTGTAATTATGGAAGCTATTGGTGAACTCCGGAACTGATTGGCCTTCTCTTGTGAGTAGTGTGGTCCATCTCATGTCTTGATCCTCATAGTTGCCCTTAACGGGGGTAGTAATGTTCCTTTACTACATCCACAAAAGTTCCCAAGTGGGCTCGACCCCATATATTCAAGAATCCTCCATGGAACTCTCTGCTCCCAGTAAGTTTCCACTAATGTTTGACATGGGGAGAGCCTTAAGGAGTGCGAAGGTGATCTTTTCCTTGTGCAAAAATTATGAAATAACCTTCGCCCGGTTAACCATTTATCTAGGGCATCATCTATTTGACCTTCAAAGGGGAATATCCAAAATTAACCTGTACCTTGAAGAGGTGCCTCCCAAGTGGTCCTTAGTGAATATGCACCTGATGCTATCAGTAGGCGTTAGGGATGTGGGGAAAAATTCTCCATCATTTAGTCCCTCTATCGTGTGAGAGCTTGGTCAAGCAACAGATTAATATCATCGTCTTCTTTGTCATTTTGCTTTTCTTCTGCAATTGAGGGTTTTTTGGGTGTCAGAGCAATTGTCCTCAAGAGAGACATGCTCGATACAACTAACTATCTCGGACCTAAATTAGGGACATGCTGCTGAAAAAAGCGAACAAAAGAGCATTTTGCTATTATATTGATCGGATTATTTTGACCACGAAATAGGAAGCGAGGAGATATAATAAAAAAGGAAATGCACAGAGATATCGCGTATATCTAGTCATATAACAGAAATATATCAGGAGATGCAACCATAAGCACAGAAGTCTGAGTAATACACGGTTTCTATTAATGAAAGAAATGTCACGGTATGAAATCACAATTGAAAGACTCACTAGAAGGTGGGCGGCTTATCGAGAAGGGTCTGTGGCTCTCATTCATAATAAGATGGTTACAATGAAGTCAGGCCTTTTTTACAATATATGGGAATACCAAAGTCATAGACATCAAAAAATCTAGCCCTAGGAGATGAGGCGTAAAGTCATGGGCCCCGTTTGGTTAAATTGGTGCATCAACTTCCCAGGGTCATTAACTTGCATACGATCTCCGTTTTAGGCGATAGTGATAGCTCGTTGGAAGGTATCATCAGGAGATTCATTTTGGGACTCAATTATTCCTTCAGCTATCATTGATAACCCTTGATCTCAAAAACCTTCATTTAGGCCCTCAAAATGGCCACAGAGTTAAAACACCGCTAAAATAGTAAATTGTCAAAATGGCCAAGAGAAAACTTTTTTGAGCCATTTTGGCAAAGATTCAGGTGGCCACTGATATCCCACCTGGATCAATCCTCCCTCCTTAGGGAGCAATGGTCTCCCATTGCGTTGACTTCAGTAGAAAGCATTTGTTGAATCTGCATCTTAGTGAGCTGCTTGTGCTTGCTGGAGAAATCGCGCTGCTTAGTTTGTGGAAATCTGTCCTGAACCTGTGGCTGGAGGTTTGGACATTTTAACCAGTCTCCCTATTTTATATGACTGTGTGTATAATGAATCTTAAATTGATTTGATGCAACCTTATCGACCTACATACGTTGGATAGAAGGTGCTTTGGCGAAGCTGTGGTGGCTGCAGTACCCTTATGTTCACCCTTTGAACAGATTGTGGAGAGATGAATTTTATAGTATGAGATACTACCTTACAGCCTTGTTTAGGTGGGGCAGTAGTTGGAACTACCTCTAGTATCTGTAGAGATGATCCCCAGGAGTAACAATGACACTCTGAGTCCGAGACTCATAGGTAGCATGGTGTTTCCACATATATGGTTTGTCCCAAAGAGAACATCACAGACATCCAGGTGAGACAGCATCACACAATACCTCATCTTTGAAGGGTTGGATGTTGTATGACAATCGACATTGTTGGTTGATGTGAAGATCTCTTCCTTGGTGGAGCGATTTGATGGTGTAGGGTTGCAGTTGTGGCATTGTCGGTAGGGCTAGACATTTGACGACCTCTGCTGAGATGAGGTTCTTCTGGCTTCCGCTATCAACAATAAAATGCGGTGGTCCCCTTCACCCACATCTGTGAATGAAAGGCGATCCCCTCTTGGATCTATTGGTTCTTCAGTTGAATTGCTGCGAGGGATGTGGTAGCGACAATAGCGGTGGGGTCTGCGTCGATGATCTATCTTTACCCGGTATTTTCGGAATCAGATTCTGAATGAGGGAGGTTTTTATCCCCTTGTCTTTGATCTCGTACCAATGACTGTTTTGAGCGACATTCATCGGTGTTGTGCGAGGAGATTTTGTGGAAATATTACCATTTTCCAGTGTCCTTCTTTATGCGTGACCTTTTTCACGTGGCTTGGACTGGTTTTAGGGAGATTTTTTGTTAGGGTTGACTTTGTCATACTTTGATTGTTGTGGATTTTGAACCCGAACTCCCGTTTGTTCTGGTGCTAAATTTCTCTCTATTTTAACAGCATATCGATGGCTGACATTGAGTGATGAGATGTCTGAAAATCATTTTCAATTTGGATGTATCGTAGAGCCCATGGTATTTCAGAACCAAGTAATGGTTCAAGTCTTTGATACCCAACTTAGTGCGCGGAGGTATGGAAGCTATTAGCGAACTTCGAGGGGCTGATTGGCCTTCTCTTGCCGTAGTGTGGTCCATCTTATGCTTGGTCCTCATAGTTGCCAGCAATTGTCGCATTCCTTTCATCACAAAAAATTCCCAAGTGGGTTGGGCCCCATATATTCCAGAATCCTCACAAATCTGCTCCCAATAAGATTTCCACCAATGTTTGACATGGGGATAGCCTTAAGAGTGTAGAGGTGATCTTTTCTTTGTCACAAAAATTATAGGCAATAACCTTCTAGCAGATTTAACCATTTTATCTAGGGCATCTGCATCTAATTTTGACAACTTCATCTGGGAATATCAAAATTAACCTGTACCTTGAAAGCAGAGGTGCCTCCAAAGTGGTAAACGATGAAGATGCACCTGATGCTATCGGTGACGTTGAAGGATGTGGGAAAAATTCTCCATGTTTAAGTCCCTCACGTCGTGAGAGCTTGCTCAACCTTGATGATAGGATAGTACGCTCCATGGTTTTCTTTTCTTCCACCATTAGATGTTTCTTAGGTGTACGAGCAGTGTCTTCTAGAGAGACAGATCGAGACCCAACTTTCTATACTCGGACCTCGTGAGGGACATGCAAGTGAACAAAGGCGACTGCTCACGTGCCTTGATCACAGTTATTTTAGCGCGCGAAATGAGGCGGAGATATAATAAAGAAATGCAGAGATATCGCGTATATCTAGTCATATAAAAGTATATCAGAGATGCGACCATAAGCACAGAGATACAGTGACACGAGGTTTCTATTAATGAAAGAAATGTCAGACAGTCTGATGAAAGACTACGCTAGAATGGTGGTAGCTTATCTCACGAGGAAGAGATGTAGCTGCTACTCGCATCCATTAGAAGATGGTTACAATGAGGCTCGAAATGAATTTTACAATGAATCTGGGTCACCAAAAGTCCTAGACATCCAAAAACTAACTGGGAGATGAAGCGCCAAAGTCACGTGTAGATTTACGTTGGGTAAGTTGGTGCATCAACTTCGAGGGGGTCGTAGCTTTTGCATCGATTTAGTTTTGGTAGAGTGTAATAAGCTCGTTGGAAGGTATCATCGGAGATTCATTTGGGTCCTCAATTATTCTTGCGGCTACCATTGAGAACCTCGATCTGAAAACCTTCATTTAGGCCCTCAAATAATGCGGAAGTTAAAGCACATAAAATAGTAAATTATGAAGATGGCGGAAAACTATTTTGAGCAATTTGGAAGAGGTGGGTGTATGATATCCACCCTAGATCAATCCTCCCTCCTCAAGCAATAGTGCTTGCGTTGGAGTTCAAGGGGAGGGTGAAAAGCATTTGTTGAATCTGCATCTTGGTGGTACCTTGTCTTCTTTGAAGAAGTCCGTTGCTCATTTTGTGGAACTCTATCATGAACCTGTGGCTGGAAGGTTTGGACCTTTTAACCAGTCTGGCTATTTTAGATGGCGGTGTGCAGAAGGAATATTTACATTGATTTGCTGCAACCCAATGGGCCTGCTTCTGTTGGATAGAAGGTGCGTGGACTGAGGCTACAATGGTTGCGGTGTTCTGTTTTTCACCTTTTGAACATAATGTGAGAATTTTAATTTTGTAGTATGAGATACGAACTTGCGGCTTTTTTTAGGTGGGGTAGTAGTTGGAACTACCTCTGGTATCCTGTAGAGATGACCCCCAGGAGCAATAATGACACTCTGAGTCGGGACTCATAGAGAGCATGGTGTTTCCACATATATGGATGTCACAAGAGAACATCACAGGACATTAGGTGGGGCAACATCACATAATACCTCATCTTTGAAGGGTTGGATGCTGTATGACAATGTCGATTGTTGGCTAACGAAGATCTAGATCCTTGGCAAAGCCACGCAATGCTGTATGGTTGCGGGGAGTGAGTGTTGTTGACAATCCCAACTGTTTGACTATCTCTGCTGAGATGAGGTTCTTGGCTTCCGCTATCAACAATAAAATCTTGTTGAGTCCCTTCACCCACATCTGTGAATGAAAAGCGCGCTCCACCTCTTATGGATCTATTGGTTCTTCTAGTTAGTTACTGCGATTAAAGGCAATAGCGATGGGGTCTGCATCGATGATCTGTCTTTACGTATTTCATAATCGGTCTGAATCAGGGTTTGGCTCTCACTTTGACTTCGGCCACCAATGACTATTTTGAAGCGACATTCATCGGTGTTATGCGAGGGGGCTTTATTGGAAATCACAACATTTTTCAGTGTCCTTCTTGTCTTCCCGTATTATACTTTTCTCAGCTTGGACTGGTTTTGAGAAGTATTTTTAGGTTACATCTTTATGTATTTGATTATTTGTGTATTTTCATATCCGAACTCCCGTTTGTTACGGTGCTTAAATTTCTGCTCTATTTTAACAACATGTCGATAGAGGCAGCACCGAGTGATGAGATGTTTAGAAAATCTATTTCAGTTTGGATGTATCGTGGCGAGAGCCGCATTTCAGAACCAAATGTCGTTCGAGTCTTTGATACCCAACTTAGTGCACGGGTATATGACTATTGGTGAACTCTTGAATTGATTGGCCCTTCTCTTGCCCCATTAGTGTGGTCATCTCATGTCTTGGTCCCTCATGGTGCCAACGGTGTCTTGTTTGCTACTGCATCCACAAAAATTCCCATGTGGGCTCGGCCCCATATATTCCAGAATCCTCGTGGAACTCTGCTCCCAATAACTTTCACACCAATGTTTGACAGGAGGGAGATATTTAAGGAGTACGAAGGTGATCTTTCCTTGTCGAAAAAATTATGAGCAGATGGAGAAATAACCTTCTAGCGGATTTAACCATTTATCTGGGGGCATCTGCATCCCTGTTGACTAACTAAATCTTGGAATATCAAAATTAACCACCTGCTTATGAAGGCGAGGTGCCTCAAGTGGTCCGGCTTGGTGAGTGCACCTGATGCTATGGTGAAGGATGTGGAAAAATTCTCCATCCTTTTAGGTCCCTACATCTAAACGAGGCTTGCTCAATAGCAGGTGATAGGATTATCTGCTCCGTTGTTTTCTTTTCTTTCGCCATTGGGGTTTCTTGGGTGTGAGAGGCGATTGTTCTCAAGGGGGATGACTCGAGGACCCAACTTGCTATCACCTAGGACCTGGTCGAGGACATGCGAAAAGAATGAACAAAGGCTGACCGCCGATACCTTGATCCGGATTATTTTGACACGAAATGAGCGGAGATATAATAAAAATGCACAGAGATATAGCGTATATCTAGTAATATAACAAAAAAATATCAGAGATGCAACTACTGGCACAGAGATACGATGTACATAGTTCTATTAATATAGAATAAATGTCACGGTACGTAACAATCTGGTAGAAGGAGCTATGGGAATGGTGGCAGCTTATCTCACGAGAAAGATGTAGCTGACTACGCGTTAGCAAGAAGATGGTTACAATGAGGGCTCGAAATGCCTTTTTACAACAGATGGGAATGCCAAAGTCTGACATCCAAAAACCCTAACCCTAGGAGATGAAGCGCCAAAAGTCCATGTGGGCCGTTTGGAGTAAGAAGGTTGTTACATCAGCTTCGGGGTTGTAACACCGCATCGTCCTCTTCGTTTGGCGATAATGATAGCTAGTTGGAAAGGTATCATCGAGGAGATTCATTTTTGGGCCTCAGTCATTGTACATATCATTGGGAACCTCGATCTCGAAAAACCTTCATTTTATGCCCTCAAAGTAGTACCGGAAGTTAAAACGCTAAAAATAGTAGAATTGCCAAATGGCCAGAAAACTGTTTTAGAGCACATTTGGAAGATTGTAACTTTTGCATACGATCTCCGTTTTAGGCGTGTGATAGCTCGTTGGAAAGGTATCATCGAGGAGATTCATTTTTTGGGCCTCAATTATTATTTTGGCTATCATTGAGAACCTCGATCTCGAAAAACCTTCATTTAGGCCCTCAAAATGGCCCTGGAAGTTAAAACCTGCTAAAAATAGTAAATTGCCAAACTGGCCAGAAAACTGTTTTGAGACATTTGGAAAAGGTGGGTGGCCACTGATATCCACCTAGATCAATCCTCCCTCATTAGGAAGCAATGGTATCCATTGCGTTGAGTTCGTGGGGAAGAGTGAAAATCATTTGTTGAATCTGCATCTTGGTGAGTTGCTTGTCTTGCTGGAGAAGTCGCGCTGCTCAGTTTGTGGAACTCTGTCATGAACCTGTGGCTGGAAGGTTTGGAGATTTTTAACCAGTCTGGCTATTTTAGATGACTGTGTGTAGAAGGAATCTTCATTATTTGTTGCAACCTTATCGACCTGCTTCTGTTGGATAGAAGGTGCTTTGGCCGAAGCTGTGGTGGCTGCAGTATCCTTCTGTTCACGCTTTGAATGGATTGTGGAGAAGATGAATTTTCTAGTATGAGATACTACCTTGCAGCACTGTTTAGGTGGGGCAGTAGTTGGAACTACCTCTGGTATCCTATA
>SNQJ01S0221746.1:0-15013 GCA_010110895.2 Picea sitchensis
GGAATATTCTTCGATACCCTTCCTATCAGAGCCATGAAACATTCCCAATATTTTGAGCTTTGAACAAAAATATTATAATAAATTCCCCTCACCTTTTTCAAATTTTGACTTTTGGCACGGAAATTGAGGTAAGAACATAAATATTTTTTGATGCTCTTATTTCATAGTGTGAATAAAAGATGCAATTGTTTCACTTTGACAACACACTACGAAATATGTTTCCATAACCATTCTCTCTCCTGATATTTTTCCACGGGAATCGAGATTCAAAGGGAATATTCTTCAATGTTTTGGCATTAGAGGGTGAATACAATGGTCATATTATATACTCTGAAAGAAACAAATATGAAAAGATAATGCAACCATATACAACACCTAAAAGGAATATTCTTTGATTCTCATTATTTAGAGTTATAAAATCTTTTGGGTCTGTTGAGCTCTGAACAAGAATCTCTAATGATGAACACTTAAACCCTCACAATATTACATCGTCGACACACAAATAAACTCTTAAAATGAATATTCTTCGATTCATTCTCTTCAGAGCACAAAATAATCCATCACTTTTCTTCCTTTGATAGCAATGGCTCCGAAAGATAACAATTTTAAATGGTCACCACTTTTCACTCCAATAGGTGGATTTGGGAAATCTGGGATTTCTAATCACATTAATGGAGAAATTACGCTCTGGATTTGAATCGGTCATAGTACGTTAATCATTCAAATTTTTCATTAGGGTAATTAAATTCCTATAACCCTAAAACACTAATTTGGATCATATTTGTTTTTCATATGCTAAGCAATTGCTTCGTTCTGTATTAATCAACTTTTAAATTCCCTGGAAGCATTGTTTTTTCTATAATAAAAGGTTTCCTATTATTTCGAATTATTTTATTGAATTATGTTTCGTTATTCATATAATTGATGGTTAATCTATTAATTTCAAGGTATAAAGGACAAGTTATGGCGAGTAAAATGACCAGGAGATCCAATAATTAGGGGCTTCTACTTCAACTGCGGAAACTAAATCTTTACCTCACCAAGCATAAGTTTTAGTAACCAATATGACCTGCCAAACCAAAGAAGATAATTCATTGAGGTATGATGAGATATCCTATATCTTCAATACTATAGACTTTCCTGCTGATGATGAAAACCTTAAGGTGTATCGTAACATCCAAAAGTGTGGAATTCATTTGGTTGTTGCACGACCTGTACTATTCCCTTACAATGAGGTATACCACTAGTGCTTTAATAATTTCAACCCTAGCACGACCACAATTGTAAATAAATCTGGCAAACAGATAGAGTATTTTCATATTGAAGACATTGATGCAAGATATCACCTTCCTGAACCTACATACGCCCTCAATGAACCTTTCCTAAATGGATTTGTTAAAAACAACAAACGCCCAACCAATTTAATGAATAATTGGTGGGTGGATTAATATAGAAATTTCAAGCAGAGGAAAAATATTATCCCTAGACAAGAGTTCAAGACACCCTACAAAATGTTGATAGCAATGTTCAATCATTTATATGGAGAAGATAAGTGAACACATTTTTAGACAGATGGTTTCCTATGGCCCATACCATTTGTTGCGTCTCTTTTGTCACCTAAATGAGAAAAATAGATATGCTTACAAGCCCAATTGGGTTAGCTAGGCAAGACAACAATGAATGCAAGAGTTAGAAACATCAAGCATATTATATAAACAAAAGACTAAACTAAGAACGATAAGAAAAATTAAACTAGAGTGCATAAGGACATTAGAACAAGAAATAAACAACATTCATGCCACCAATGGAAAGGATTGTATTAGTGGAAATAAAACACCAAAGAGAAAGAGAGACTTATGGGCCTCCTCTTCCTCCAAGGGAGGGATCTTGAACCCCCAAAGATTGAGCTCTTCTTACAAGTAACAAACTAGAAGGAAATGGTGAAGAAAATACAAAGAAATTTCACTCAAGAGGTGATATGAATGGATAAATGAGATGGTGCTTGTATGATCTTGACAAGGAAAGAGGATCCTCCAAGAGAATATAGGCATCATAACAATACAAATGAATCCCCTTGAAAAGATAGTGCACCCATGGCCTCTTTTTATAACATAGCTTTGAGGAATTATGCAACCATTTCTTAGTGTGAAAAAGGGGCCCTTTAGGGAACCTTTAGTTCTTTTACCATCTCCCCAATTAGATTCAACCGAAATTTGGGTGTCAAATTGACTTGGAAGCTGAACCAGAAGTGGGTGGAAGGCCGACCAATATCATAAATGTGTCGTTCTGAGGGGTGCACAGTTTTTTGCATCCACAGTCGCACATCGTGAGATCGTCCAAGTAGGCGAGAATGATTTGAGCCAGATCATGAAAAATGTATGTCATGGCACGTTGGAAAGTGGCTCCTGTGTTCTTGAGGCCAAAAGGAATGACACTATATGCAAAGGTACCCCAAGGAGTAGTGAATGCAGTTTTGTATTGATCGGCTGGGTGGATCTGAATTTGGTTGTAGCCATAGAAGCCATCCATGAAGGACAAAGCCTCGTGGCTAGCACAATCATCAATAGTTTGGTCAATGAAGGGTGTTGGAAAATTGTCTTTGGGAAAAGCGTGATTGAGATCATGAAAATACGTACAAACACAAATAGTACCCTGTTTTTTGTTTACCGGGACAGATTTGGAGACCCATGACATATATGCGATGGGGTATATGAACCCTGCAGCGCATAATTTTTCAATCTCGGATTTGATAGTTGTTTCTTTGGATGGGTGTAATGGACATTTCTTTTTTCGTACAGGGGTAATATCGGGCCATGTGTTTATGTGATGTTCAACAATAGAGGGATCAAGGCCTGGAATCTCTGTATATGACTAGGAAAAAATGTCTCGGTATTCCTGGAAGAGAGATTTGTAAGTGATGAGTTCTTCAGGAGAGCATGCGACATCGATGGTGATTTCCTCTGTGATGTCAGGTTTGACGAAAATATCAATTTTGACAGTGGGGGAAATGTTGACCATATTACCTTCCTCAAAAGCGTTGGGGGTAGGGATAGGGTGATTGAACCAGTATATATGCCCTAATGGGATAAAATATTTGGCTTTGATTGCATATATGCAGTTTTGGCGAAGAGGCATGAAGGTGTCTTGTGAAAGAAAGAGTTCTTGGTGATGGAGAGGATCACATGGGCAATCAGGGGTGGTTAATTCCTCGAGGATGTCTTTATCACATTGGAACTGTTGAGAATATAGTGGATCCAAGGGAACAACATTGGTGATTGTCACTGCGTGGTTGTCTTCGGGTGGTGAAGAGGTAGGGAGGGTGATGCAAGGGGGTTGTGATGGTTCGCTTGACATGAACCAAATATAAATATATTGTCGGTTGAAAATGGTAGTCGGGCGTAGAATTTCCATGGGGAAATGGATTGGAGAATTGGGGGGATTTGGGGGAAAATCCTCATATAAATCATCCAGGAACCATGGGGGAGTAGGGAGTGCCCCAGGTTCTGGCAAGAAGATATGAACCACATCAAGTGATGGGGTAGGGGTATTCATTGGTTATGTTGGAGGGAGGGGTGTACGGTTTTGAATAAGGGCCATTTGGCGATGCCTGTATGCAATGATCATAGGACATTGATATGTGAAATGATCAAGTGATTCGCATAGAGATCAAGGACATATCATACGTTCATTGACCAAGGTAGTGACATAGTGGATGTCAGTGACATGCGTGTGGAGGAGGTTCTTGTTGGAAGCTCTGGCGAATGACCATTAGAGTCTGCCAAAATTGAGGTAACGTCAGCCAGTGGTGGGTGTAATGGCCATACTCAATATAGATGGCACATGCGAATTTGGTCTGTAACCCTTTGCTACCTATGTTAGTGGTCGTAGTGGTAGCATTGGAAGAAGTGACGAGTGGCATCGTTGCTCATGGGAGTTGGATTAAATTGTGTAGCTTGGGGAGAGATGGGCACTTATTAGTAGGGTGTCCATCTTTCTCGCATAGTGCACAAGGGGTTTGAACTTGTGGTGGAAGCAGAGCAACAGGCTCTTTCTTATTTTGTCTTCCCCAGCTGTAGCAGGCGTTCTAGTGAGTGGGGGTGTAGGTGGGATGGTGGGGGTAAGTATTGGAATCTACACTGGGATTCCTTCCATTTGGGGAGGGAGGGATGGTTGATGGACCATCTCAGGCAGATGTAGATACCATACTGGGATTTCCAGCACCATATTGGGAAGGGTAAGTGTTGCGGCTACCTGGAAATCTTGTATGCTCAGTGGGGGGTAAAAGAAGGGGATTTGGGTGATGGCTTGGGGAACTGTCTCCCAAACCAGAATGTGGCCCTGGGGGAGGGTATAGTCAAGAACAGGAGTAATTGGGGAGTTCACAAGGGATTCCTAAGGAAGGAGCTATGCGACCAGTGGGACGTCAGATAGTAATGAAGCCTCTATGGGAGGGAGGGTATCTCCAATTTCTATTCCATTGGACGAGATGACACATACTTGTGCTGAGGGATGGATGAGTGGAGGTGCTCCATGGTATTTCCCTAGCAAGGATGGGTCCTTAAAAATTTTGGGACCCATTTCGATGAGTGGGTAGGCCTAGGAATTAGTGTGAACGAGAGGTAAACGAGAGGTAAGATGTTATCGATGTTGGAGGAAGGGTTGGGCTCGTAATGTGATACTTAGTCAATAGTGATGATCCTCCCATTGTGGGGGAAAATCATTGTGAGAAACATAGAATAGGCCACAACCTTCATCGCATACATGTAGCCACGTCCGAACAATATTTTGTAGTCAAGTGGAGCTTCGATAACCTCAATTTCAATGAGGATAGTTTTTCCCTCGAGTTCAACGGGGACATTTTGGAAGAGTCCCTCGGGAGAGGAGGGTCATCCGTCATAATACCTCAGAGTAATGGTAGATGGTATGAGCTCAGGAGAGCTAAGTTTATACCAGAAGGTTTTGGACATGATGCATGTGGATGCACCTTCATCAATAATGCAGTGGTGAATTGTGATGTTCCGGATTTTAACTAGTATTTGGAAAGTGACCAAAGTGGGGAGACGAGGTTCCCCACTATCGAGATCAAAGGTGATGAATTGAGTATCAACATGGTCGAATGCCCCCAGAGAGGAAAGTAATGACTTCCGTTGAGTAGGAAATGTTTGAAGAACTTCTAAGACTAACATGGCAGTGGGGGATTGTGCCAAGTCATCGACCAGACTATAATTGTGGGCCGCTCTAGCATGAGGGTTGGTGACATTCTGTCGTAATGGGATGCGAGGAATATAGAGGGGTGTGTCGGTATTAGGGTGAGGGATCATCAAAGGTGGGCTAGTTGTGACTGGGGTGGTGTCTGAGGTAGTGGGAGGAGGGTCAGAGGGTGAATTGTATTGATGACTGTGTGTTTGTAGAAGGACTTCCTCCTCGCTAGTGAGGAGGATAGTGTGATCAGTAGGAGTACCCTGGTTTGGATATTGACCCATCTGTGGTGGGTTTGGATGCATCTCCTGTTGGTTTTTCATCACCCCTTGGTGTGGTATGTGGGTTTGTAACATAGCGGGGGTGGGGTGGTTGTTGCACATATTGTTGTGGGGCCTGCTGGGGAGCAGGCGGTACCGGGGGACGTGGTCCATTTCTAGATTATTTTGTTCGTTTCAAGTCAGCGATTTGAGGGAAACGATCAGTATAATGACTATACTCACCACAAAGGGCACAATGGATGTTTGTATGAAGATTTTTGGTGTTCTTCCGTTGGTGTTTGTTGTTATTTCCCCCCTAGGGGTTCTGGATCCCCTAATTCTGGTTGCCCCCAGAAGGTTGGTTCTGTTGGGGGTGGTTCTGGTTTCCTCCTGGTCCAGGATTATTATTGTTTTAGTTTTTTCCTTTATTTTTGGCATTGTTTGACTGATGGGTCAGATTATCCATATTCAAGAGTTCAAAATTTTGATATTGCTGAATGAGAGAGGGCTGAACAAAATTAACCCCAGCATGTGGTTGTTCTTGTGGAGAAACACTAGTTTGGGGAGGACCAGGAAATGGAAAGTACAGATTATTCTGTGGTAATGATCTATAGGGTGCATAGGAAGGCGTGGCGCTTTCACTAGTGATTAGGGTGTAAGAAGAGGTAGAAGGGGTACCAAAACTTGGTTGGGTTGCTAGGCGTACTATGGACGTTGACGGTGGTTCATTGATGGGCGGAGGAAAAGCCAAGGGGTATGGTTGTTGATAAGGGGGAGGAGGATAATAAGGAGGTCTGCCATATGCTAGTGGATATTGAGGTGTTCCATACATAGGTGGTTGTTGGGGGTGTGAATTGTGGTGTGTAGTGGTACCAATCAATCCATCTGCTGAGTGAGACATCCCAGGTTTGTCTTGGCCAAATGGCATGGGTCTCGGAATGTCAGGTAGTACTATATACAAATATCCTAACTGTGAATAAATAAGTTCAAACTGTTGGGCCTTGTTGATGGCTTCTTCTTCCGATTGGGGGAAGGAGGTGGCCACATCTTTGACAAGGAGGGAAACAAGTGATTTGAGAAACCATTTAAGGCATTGTTGCGGGGTGGCTTCATCTTTGCAGAGACTACGTCGCTGATGCCATTCATGAATGTGGTCGATGATGTGCATGGAAGAATTTTGTTTAAACTCTGAGAGTAATTCGAGACCATTTTCATGACGGATTGGGAGTTGAAAGAAGGTAAAATTGCTTTGGCCAAAGATTCAAAGGTCGTGTGGGACCCTGATTTTTCTTCTACATACCATTTGGTTGATGGGCTAGTGAATGTCTATTGAAATAATCTCAAATGGATGGATTCATCCATGATGTTGTTTGAAGAGAACCATAAGTGAAAAATCATGATATGGTTGACGACATCTTCTCCCGCATTTCCTTCAAACTTGGGGATGTCTGAAGGCAGTTTGGTAGGAATTGCGGGCCATGTGGGGTTGTGCAAAACATGATCATTGGTGAGCTTAGTCAGATTCGGTATGTTGAGGGAAGCCAAGTATGGCATCTAGGCTTGTGGTGGAAGATTAGTGCCAACCATGGTGGGAATGTTTTGTGTGCCTGACCTCGAAAGAGGGTTTGTTCTGTCCATGGTGTGAGTGATGTGTGTCCCTGACCCATGAGGGGGGCTAGGTGGGGTTGTTCTTCCTCCTAGGGAAGAAGTGTTCCCCCCACTTCCTTGTACAGGAAAGTGGGTGGATGGTTGATCTTGGGAAGTGGACCCAAGTAAGGTGGAACCGAACAATGCAGATCCTAAGACAGTAGCACTCATAGGGGTGTGAGAAGGTGGAGTCGATGAGTTGGCAAGACTAGGAACTCCCCATAGAATGGGATGGATATTTATAAAGCATCTGAAATGACGGGGATTCTATGGGTCCCCTATGATGTCCGACTAGAAAAGTGGATGTGTGTGGATGGTGATGAGAGAAAATAAATGAGCAAGAGCCTTTATAATTTTTGGACCTTCACAATGTAATTCACAATCACATGTAATCACAAGAGCATCATAAATCAATTGATATAGAAGCATATATGTGGGTAGGTGGTTTTTGTCCACGTGGGAGAACAAAGGAAAACAAATGCTCATGTCCTAAAATATGTAACTTCCTTCCTCTCAAATAACGTTGGACCTTCTAATAGCACTCAACTGTGGGGTCTAAAGCCACCGGAAGAGGAACTAGTGAAGGATGAAGTAATCAGTTATAATGAGAGGTAGAGGGTGCATATCCCAAAAGAGCTGGAGATATTTCCCAATAGCCACACAAAATCCTATCAAGGGGAAATTTCATCCCACAATTGCAACTTGGGTAGATGTCCTAAAACTTTGGCCACTAGGTACCTCAGTCAAAGTGCGACATTTATATTTTTGGCCTAAGAAATGGGTCACGGGCTGGATCTCGTCCAAGAGGTAGGTGCCTCAAGGGGGGACATACAGAACAACTGGACCTCATCCTTCGACCCTTCATGGGTATCTCCCTGCCTTAGGGTGTTAGGAACACTTGACTTGGAGGATTTTAAATTTCCCTATTTGACAACTTCTATTGTTTGAAGATGTGAGAACTAGATAATGGGGATTTATTTTGATGAATATCCCCAAGATCCTACCTAGACTAAAAAAATTCTTTTGGAACCTCCTGTGGAGGAAACTTAGTGATTTTTTAGAAAAAATTTAGATGTGGTTGTTTGAGAGATTGGGGGTGTGAGCCAATCTCGTTGAAATTTAAGTGGGAGTGGATAGTTTCGTCAAGAAAAGGGTGGGGTGTTTCGGGATCCCTTTGGAGGAAACTTACTTCAACCTCCACATTTCAATATGAAAACTATGTGAGTGAGTAGTGAATTTGTGTGTGGACAAGTGAAAGTGTGCCAATTTTTTAATAAATTAGGTGTCACCTTGTTGCATGTGGACTTCGTGTGGTCCTTACAAGTCTTGATTACCTAATTTACTAAATTCCATTGGTACAACCTTGCAGAATTTTAAAGTCCCGAGGAAACTAGCATGTGGACATGTGGGTCCTTACTAATACTTTTAACTCCCTAGTGTGATTTAATCTAATAAAGCTTCAAAACTATCCTAGATTGTGCACATGTTGGCATGTGTGGGCTCATTACAAAACCTTTAAACTTCCCTAGTGATTTAATCTAAGAAAGTAAAATGCAATCACTATCCTATCTTTGTAGCATGTGGGCATGTATGGGCCCATTACAATATTAAGATATGTTTGAAAAGTAAACTAAGAGGAGTCCTGAGGGGGTTGTTGTCCTCTCCTAAAGATTTTGTCTTTTTAAGGGAGATGAAATTTTCCCTCAATCTCTTTCTGATTCTCAAGATCAATTTGGGGCACGAGAGAAGAGCATAATCAATGATTGGTATCCAATTTATGGTCCCAATGAAAGTTTTAGATGTTATTTAGAATGATTCCAACTCAAACTTTAATCAAAGCAATCCATCCATGTGGCAAAATGAAATCAAAAGAGGAGAAATAATGATTTTAACCCCCTAAGTGCCTATGTTTTGACTAATCCCTTCATATGGAGAGGGTATCTAAGTGTGGTGCATATTACAATTTGCATGGAATCAAGCTTAAGAAGGCTATGGGCCCTCCAAAAATCACAAAAATCCTTACAATGAGTGAATTTCTGAGTAGATGCATGGGTCACAGAGTAGACAGAGGCACATGTGGCACCAATGCGCAACTAAAAAATGACCCTTTGGAACAAGTGTGCAGAACACACTGAGAAAAATAGTGGGTTGAGCGCATGTGTGCTAAAGATGCGCCCGTGGGTCAAAAAACCCGTGCACTTATGTTACACGGCCGGGAAGAAAATTTCGAATGAAATTCTCTCAACTCAACTTTGAATTTGTCTTTCTGTAGGTTGGCTTGGGCCGGTTATGGTTCCTGCAAGTTAAATAAACAAAAGGAAGAGCTAAAATAACCCAAATAGGGAAGGAAATTGATACGTTTCCCCAGTGGAGTCGCCAATCTATTTTGTCTCTTTTGTCACCTAAATGAACAAAATAGAGATGCTTACAAGCCCAGTTGGGTTAGCTAGGCAAGACAACAATGAATGCAAGATTTAGAAACATCAAGCATATGGTATAAACAAAGGACTAAACTAAGAACGATAAGAAAAACTAAACTAGAGTGCATAAGGACATTAGAACAAGAAATAAACAACATTCATGCCACCAATGGAAAGGGTTGTATTAGTGGAAAGAAAACACCAAAGAGAAAGAGAGACTTATGGGCCTCCTCTTCCTCCAAGGGAGGGATCTTGAACCCCCAAAGATTGATCTCTTCTTACAAGTAACAAACTATAAGGAAATGGTGAAGAAAATCCAAAGCACATTCACTCAAGAGGTGATATGAATGGCTAAATGAGATGGTGCTTGTATGCTCTTGACAAGGAAAGAGGATCCTCCAAGAGAATATAGGTAGCATAACAATAAAAATGAATTCCCTTGAAAATATACTGCACCCATGGCCTCTTTTTATAGAATAGCTTTGAGGCATTATGCAACCAGTTCTTAGTGTGAACAAGGTGCCCTTTAGGGCACCTTTAGGTCTTTGACCAGCCCCCAAGTCGGATTCAGCCGAGATTTGGGTGTCAAATCGACTTGGAAGCTGAACCAGAAGTGGGTGGAAGGTCGACCAATATCATAAATGCATCGTTCTAAGGGGTGCACGGTTTTTTTCGTCCACAGTCGTGCATCATGCGCATGTGCACTTTTGTTGCATTTCTGGATGGCACATGTGTGCACGCTCCCTTGGTAGTCTTAGCGCATGTTGATTTTATAACTAGTTGTATAGTTTTGGACCTTGTGGAGATGCAGTTTTGGTCCATGAGTGAACTAATGGGTGATTTGAAGATGTTGGATTCCTATAACCATTTGCAGACGAAATTTTGGTGATAACACAATTGACTTTCAACATATGTCTCAAGGTGAAAAATGTACCAGGTCTGCAAAAGTCATGTTTCTACATGACAACTTATTTGATTAATGCCATCTATTCCTCAATCCCATTTCCAAACCTTGGATGGAATTAGGATCTATATCAACCCCATGTCTATGTGTATTTCTATGAGTTATGGGACATAAAATACAAGAGTCATTTTTATGACATGTGTGCTCATTTCCTCTCCCCCTTTACACTATTTTTTTTGGGTTCCCAAGGTATTGAATTTCAAGTGAATTCATGGAAAGGATGAAAGGGATAGTTGATTGGTACCTAAGAAACTATTACACCTTTGTTAGACTGTATGGCAACATAGGAGCACAACATATTTTTCCATATTTCATTGTAGATCACCTTTTATGGGGGAAATATCCTATCAAACCATAAGAAAATGGGTTACTTATTTTCTCATGAGAAATAGTAAAAAACCTTGGACCCTGTTTCCTCTTCACATAGGAAACTATAGTATATTAAATGGGAAAAATGCTAGAAAAGAATCATATTCTTTGCAATATTTATGTTTATGCCTAGGAAATGAAAAAGGACATGACCTACATGGGTTGGTAGTGATTCATGTTATATCTATGGGTCCTAATCATTCTAATATCCATGTGGTATATTTTGATGAAGACAGGTTCAAAGGAGTTTTGTTTTATGAAGAGATATTATAGAAATTTCCTGATGATGTTTACATGCAAGAGCTCCAAGTTGAACAAGAAGAAATGAAGCAATTTCATAAAAACATGTTTCTAATATTGTTGTAAGAGGAGAAAGATAAATCAAACACCAAAGAGCAGGAGAAAATCAAGAAAGATGAGGAATTGGATTAGAAAAGGATGAAATTTGATGCTAAATATCAAAGAAGACAAACCGAGGAAAAATATAAAAGGAAAGCTAAATAAGTCGAGGTGTTTAGAAAAGAAAGGGAAAAAACATTGTTGGGGAAGAGGCCAAAATACTATTTGAAGAAGTTAAGGCCTAGAAAAGTGAAAATGAAAGGGAAACAACTAAGGTAGAAGCTAAAAGAAAATTCAATGAGAAATTAGAATAGCAGAAGAACAAATAATTAATAAAAACCCTAGGCAACCCATCAACTCCTAATCTGGGCTTGTTGAAAAATTTTCCCCATGAATACACCACCCTTAATTCCATTCCAAGTAATACCACATTTTCTTCACAAATTCTGAGTTTTGAAGGTGCAGTAGTGGTTGCTGGAGATTATTACTATGATGATAGGAAAAAAAACATTGAAAAAGGTCAAACCAAAGGAAAATGGGAGAGTCTACTAATTCCATATCATCTATAGGGAGAGTTGTGGAAAGGAAATTCGGGCCTGACCCAGAGGAACATGTTGTACAACCATCTTCTGCTCTCCATGCATTTGTAGTTTTAAATACATAGTTTTTTCTTGAGGTTACCAATGCCTTAAGTACAAAATGAACTAGAATCATTGAATTGGAGACAGAATTGAAGACGTAGAAGGATAATGTCTCTATTGAGTTCCTAAAAGTTGTTGAGAAAAAGGATAAACTGCATAAAGAATAAATTCAGGAGACTATGTAGAGTGTAAAGAATGAGCTCATGTCAGAATTTGAAAGAGCCACCAAATCTATTGATAACCTTGAGACAGAGGAACCCAATAGATCCTTTCAAACCCCAAAGGCTGAATTGAATGATGAATTTAATCAAAGAGCATAGTCAAAATGAGACATCCATTTGAAAGACTTAGAATCTGCAAAGGTAAATCTTTGTGAAGAAGTTGAATAGATCAAGAAGGACTATACCAAGGAGATATCTTGTTTGTAGACTAAGCTAGATGAATCCAAATTCTCTATTGAACAACAAATCCTTTAGATCAATGGATTAGAATAGGACAATGAAAATATTAAAGAATATCTTATGGAGAGCGAAGAAAATACCTTGGCCCTAGAAACATTCAAGTTAGAGGCATTAGATCTAAATGAAAATCTTAGGCTTGAGCATAAAGAGTTTTTATGCCTTCTAATTGATATGAAGACTAATCGAAATGATAAATTGAGGTTGGAAGACCAGATAACTGAAATCATGGATCAGTAACAAAAGGAAAATGATGTGTTTGATAAGATATTCAATTGGTAAGGAGTTTATATAAATCCCCCATCTACATTGCCATGTTGTTCTAGGAAAGAAAAGAGAAAATACCAAGTGTTATTCGATACTTGTAATCCACTGTTAGAATATGTCCAATACTTCCAAAGGAAAATGTATAAGACATGAAAATGACTACATAATTGTTCTGATGATATTTTAGAATAATTTGGTATGTCGTTGATGCCCCCCATTGAAGAAGCATCACCTACCAAAATCAGGATAGTGCAGGTGGAGAAGCACAGGGAAACTAGCAAGGTGAGCATTGAAATTTTAACTAAGGTAAATAAAGACTCTCTTGAAGAGTATCTATTGAGACATGTCAAACTCATCAAGATGGCCTAAGACTTTATCAAATGAAAAACTCAAGAATTAAAACAAGAAGTTTCCACCAAAGTTTGTGACAGTGAATTGGATGTCTAAAAGATGCAGTCAGAGAATTTACAAAAAATCATGGATAACTATTCACTCTAGAAGGAATATCGGGACCATATGCAAGCGCAAAATAATCCATAATGATCTTGATTGTCATAAACACTCCACTTATCTAGTATTTTCTTTTTGTAATCCTGATAAGGGAAGGAATGTGAAAAGCCTCTTTTATAAAATTATTTTTTCATATGATGAGCACTCTAGAATGTAAACAATAATTGAATAATTATAAAAGGTGTGACTGTAAATGAGGAAAGGATTTTGACTCGGATTGTATTAGGACAGTACTATTATTGTATGTGAATTTGAACAAGAGACATTTTGAATATTTTGGTACAAATGTGTATGAATGAGACTATTTTCTTTATGCATGTTTATTTATGTGATGTGTGGATTCTAGTTTAATGAACTATTTCTAGACTATTTTCTATATGTCTACAGTTGCCATTATTTTCATATTAAGTGAAATGATAATATGATAAGTTAGTGAATTGATTAGTTGTGTTTGACTTGTTATATTGTTAAATTCTCATATTCCTTGCTTTTATGAATTATTTATGTGCAAGTAATATAATGTTTAACTGCACTTATTTTTTATAGCTTGCTCCTGATTAGGATAGGATAGTATAGAATAGGAATTCATCTTAGGAAATTAATTAATTATTCTAGCCTAGTTTAGTTATCTAGAACTTTAATTCATATGAGAAATTTTTGTTCTCAGATTCATATTTAGATAATTAGTTTAGATCGAAAACCATGCCAATATTTTGGTCGGAAACACTACCCCAAATGAGAGTGGGTCTAACTGGGACCTACCATTAAGAGTTCTCCCTTGACTACTTGAATGGGTCATTGTGGCCCGTCAACACAGTGTAAGATAACACAGATATTAGCTTCTTTGAAGCATATTATTTCCCTCATATCCCCTTATCTGACACCAATTTTCCTTTAGATTGCATGACACTTAAGTTTAGCACCCCTCTAACCAGCGCATACCTCCTCGTTGAGGGTTCCTGGGTCAAACCCTATCCAAATACCTAAGTTATAATCCCTTCAGTACTGAATGGAGCCTGAAAGACTCAGTAGCCATCAATTTCATACAGAAAATCAATCTTAGTCATCCAAATGGGCATGATTAACCTTTAAAACCCCTTGTAGAACCACGTGAGAATGGTGGCCATTGGATAGGTGGACGGTCTAATTTCAGTCCTTGATATGAAGCTCAGGAGGGAGTTGGCACCGAGACTATGGGGAGGAAACTTGTCATCTTCCCAGTAGCAGAGGGGTTGATCATGGGTCGGCTACATCATCTCGATGCATCACGACATCGAAAACGCAGACCATTTACATGCTTCCAACCTCCAAAAAACTTTTGGGGTCTGAAATATGCATTGATGAGGATTGTTCATCTATCATCTGACACTCAAATATCCACCATATGATCCCTTAAGCCATGTTGGAGAGGCATTTTGGATAATTTTTGGGATCTACGCCAAAAGGAGATCAAAGGGTAAAAGATAGTTATAAGATGGACCAAAGAACATGAAGAAAGAAAACTTCAAGGAGTCAAAGAGCACGACAAAAGGATGTGTGATGGAGCAACACACAAAAGGCATAGAACAGTTATAAACCATGGTATTTGGGAAAAAAATTCCAACTTTTGTAACAGGTTTTGGGGGACACTTTGTCCACTTTTGTAATGGGTTTTGGGGGACACTTTGTCCACTTTTGTAACGATATTATCCCTATTGTATGTATAAATATATAAAAGGGTTATCTGGGAGAAGGGGGGATATAAATAGAGGGACAAAGTGATAGTGGATGTAAGTCACGAATGCTTTTTGGGTAAGGTAGTTGTTATGGATAAATTCGTAGGTGCGGACACTAACCAATCTCCCCAAGATCCACCTGGATCTGGAACAAAACGTGACAGAATACTACTCTTTCCCTAGATCTAACTATTGAATGGAACTAAGAGAAATGGATGAAGTAC
>SNQJ01S0221747.1:2938-15013 GCA_010110895.2 Picea sitchensis
ATGCCTTTGGAAATCATTGAAAACCTTTGTATCAAAAAACCTTCATTTAGGCCCTCAAAATGGCCCCGAAAGTTTAAACCTGCTAAAAATAGTAAATTTCCAAAATTGCCAGAAAATTGTTTTGAGCCAGTTGGAAAAGGTGGGTGGCAACCGATATCCACCTAGATCATGATCATATGGATTTGCACAGGCAGACTGGAGAAATGGTTTTCTCCACCTTGGCACATGCTTCCTCTGCAGCACCGAAGTTACATATATCTCTAAACAATGTTCAGACCCAATTGAAGTTGGAAAATATATCCTCTTTTGAAAAGGATAACAGAATAAAATCCTTAGAGTAGTTGGTGCTCAAGATTGGGTATGATCCTTCAAATGTAAAGGAAGCAGTGTAGATGATAAAAGAATAATAATGCTAACATTGCATCTCTGAGGAAAGAGTTGAAATTGCCACCAACAGAGGATTCACAAGCTAAAGAAATAACTGAGGTAGAAGATGAGAAAGAGGAATTGTTGAAGCTAATCATGCAACAGAACACACAAATAAAGGATATCGAGGCAGAATTGGAAAGGTTGGTGAAATAGAAGGAGCAATCGACCTCGATGGAAGTTATTCCATTGAGTGCAGTTCCCCTTGCAGAAGTCAATACAGTAGTTGTGCCAACGACCACTACAGTAGAAATTCAATCGGCAACGCCATTGACAGTAGTGGAAAAGACTGTGGAGCTAGAAAAGTCCATGGAGGAGATGACTCTACAATGAACACATATCAATAGGATGAAAATGGAGGTCGAAAGTCTCCAGGAAATCAAGTCTTCCTTCCAAACAAGATACAATGTTGAGAGACAAGCATCAGAGAAGCTTAAACAGGAAATAAAACAACTCCATAAACAAACAATGGTAGGAAAGACATTAGCAGAGGCTAAGGAAGATATTTGGATGGACATCTCCAATTCCATAAATGAGATTTGGACCATGGTGCAAATCATGTTTGAGAAACATGATTTGGTGCTAAAGAGCAGGCATGCCATTGTCAGGATAACAAGAGAACTGGATGAAATGCCCTTGGTAGCTAATGAGATCATCAAGTTTCTGAATTCAAAAACTAAGGAAGAGATTTTAGAACTGAAAGTTGAAGACAGAACAGAGACTATCCTCGGAGTAAAAAGAGTGTTGACTAAAAGAGGATTAATGTTGTAGTTGGAGGAGAAAGCTTAGAACATGGACATTGGAGTTCATAGATTTTTTAACAATCTTGAAGCCTTGCAGAAAAAGGGCCTTCCTAGCCTACTTGTCCTAAATGATAAATTGATGACTTTATCTTATTATAAGCAAAAGATTTCCACCATGGCCAAAGACAGTTCCAAGTTTTCAGGGATACAGGGCAATATCACAGGCAAAGTGTTCTTGGAGACTTTGCAGCTTGACCTCAGCAGACAACATGAAATCAAGTACATTTTCCCACCAAGCTAACTTTTTCTAAGTACGCCAAGATGGATGAAATCTACCATCGGTTATTGAAAGTTACCATCCCAAGCACACAAAGATGGGATGAGTTGTGCGAATTGATTGAGTAAAGGTAGAGATCTCATCCAACTCAATGTCCAACACATTCAAAGTCATCTGAATGACTCACCAATGGTCTTCCCTAAAATCAGCATGAGATATTCGACACATCATCATCAGTTACTATATTTCTTCATCTTGTTAGTTAGTTAGTTAGATTCAAGGTTTGCCACGTCCTAATCATTAATGATAGGGTCGTTTGTATCTCTTATTTTAAATATTTCAAACTTATAAGTATTGAGGGTTGATATTTATGCCCAAGCAAGTTGTAATAATTGTAATTGGTATCAAGAGGTTATTCCAGTAATACAAAGAGACATTTCACAAGATTCCTGCATGTTAGATGTTGGTGAAGTTTCCTCTGTCTTTGTAAAAGAAAATTCTTTCTCGGTTATCATATTTTTTTTCTAATCTAATATTTAAAAGAAGTTAAAGTTGCATAATTTTCCATGGTGTACTCTGTTCCTAATCTTTTACAGATTTAAATGTTTTCTTTCTGATTTTACAACAAAGAAATTCTTGAATGTTTTTTTTTTTCTAACTGATATCTCACCTTTTTCCACAATACATCGTTTTTATTCCTAAAGAATCCAGCAGTTGCACTATCTTTCCCTGTGAAATGAATCTTATAAAAACTGTCTTTGACCTCCATCCTTTTAAAACAAACCCCATAGCCCAATGGAAGCGTAAGTGATATTCAACCATTTCATTTAAAAACAATACAAACAACTTGGTTATATTTTTTTTTAACTAGCCTAAAATCTTGAAAATCCAAAAAAATCTAAAACTTACAGAGAGATCCCTCTCTAAAACTGGTAGGGCTAGCTCCTTGTTTCAAAGTGGTTGGTTAAGGTTACCTCTGATAGATTTCGTGTTACTTCACAACAACCTCTGGGAATTTATAGAGTGATAGCAGGAGACACATGTCGACAGATCATCGACTTCAGGTGAAATCACTTCAGGAGAAAATGGGATGTGTTGAACAAGAACTTCCGAAGGCCAGAGAATAGTAGTTCATATAAGCCATCTATCAGTTGAGGATAGGTGTCAACAAATATTCCATTTCGGGAGATAACCACTTTGGAGGAAAGTGGGGTCACTCGAGTTGAGAACTCGCGAAGTAAATCGTGACCGTCAATTTGAGAGATACATGCCTCGGTAGATCATCGACTTCGGGTGAAATCACTCCGGGAGAAATCGAGTGGGGAGAGGTTGAAACTCCTGAAGCCCAAATAGCCAAAGTAATTTATAGTCGTCGATCTACCGAATACATGTGTTAGCATATTGTGTACTTCTGAAGAAGGGAGAAAGCAACGCAGAGTAGAGAGATGCCTGAAGTGTATCCCCACCGTCGAATGAGAGGGACATGTGGTGCACGATCCTTAACTTCAGAAGAAAACACTCCAGGATAAAAGGTGGTGTGAGCATTTGGGACTCCTGAATGCCAGAGTTCTAAAGTGGATCTGATCTGTTGATTTATATGGAGACGTGGCCCCTGATCTGGAACTTCAGGTATGGAGTACTTCAGATGAAAAGAGTTGGAGTGCTTAGAACTCCCAAACGCCGAAGTTTCAAAGAAGATCACAATCATTGATTATGAGGGACGTGTGGAGCTCGATCTATAACTTGGTGTATGGATTACTTCAGGGGAAAAGGTGTAGAAATGTTTGAAACTCTGGAACACTGAAGTCCTAAAGTAAATCAGGTTTTTCGAAATCCTTGAGGACACGTTGTGTTAGATTGTGAACTTCATAGGTTTGCCACTCCATAGGATTCATGTGGTAGTCATATTGGCACCTGTTGTCGTGGCATTTGGTCATAGCTCATGGTATTATGCAAGTATAGGGGGATGAAAGAACCCAAAGAACTTGGGAGAGGATATCTTCCCTCTTTGAGATTGTTTCAGAGAATGGAGATTGTGGCTGGAAAGTTATGGAAGAGAAGAATGGAATAGATACCTCGAATGAGGGTATTGATTCTCCTAAGAAGAGAAATAATTTGAGTCCCCACTGTGGGTGTGTTACAACACATGTGGATGCCCCCTCATCCAATATCATGCGATCAATATGTTGATTATGGACAACAACATCAATCTGGAAGTGAGTTGGTGAGAGATTCATGATTTAAAGTTATCCAAGTTAAATGTGTTAGTGTTAGATGACTCAATATCTATAGCTTTGATGGCTTCCAAGAGATTCCTACATTGGCTAGGGAAGTGTTGTAGAACTTCAAGAGACGACATAGAGCAAGGTGCTTGAGCCAAATCTTCAACGATATTGTCTTTTTGAGCGGCACACAAGTTTGGATTAAAGGTCAACTTTTGAATTGTGCTCTTGGGAGGGCGTAGAATGGAGTCAAAGTTAGGTTTCTCAATCTGGAGTGTCCCAGATGGAGGTGTAACTTTAGTAGGAAGTGGATCTAGTGTAGTACTAGTTGTTACATTTTCCTTATTAGGTTTACCTGGAGATGTGTCGTATGTCATAGTACGAGTGGTCAAATCTATCCCATTAAACATGTAAATGTGTGCACTCAATGAAGCTTCCTTGTTAGGAGGATGATTTGGATTACCTCATGTTAGAGGTGCAGGAGCTTGTGAAACCAGTGACTGTTGTTGTGGAAAAGGATGTGTCAATATACAGGGTTGAGAATTTCCTTTAAAAAGTTTGGAAACTTCATATCTATGAGGGCAATCTCATGTGTAGTGATCTTCACCACAAATGAGACATGAAAATTTCGATTTGAACTGTGGTTGTTTCTCAGTAGCAGGTGGTTGTTTTTGGGTTTTCGCATTTTCAGTTTGATTATTGTTTTTATTGGGTTTATTCTTAGTTTTCTTATTCCCCTCTGATTGTCTTGGAGAATCATATTGAACTGCATTCACCTTAGATATTTGAGTTGGGGGGAGTTTGATGAGAGAGAAGTCAATCTAATAGTGAGTGTAGTGAATAAACGATTGGTCATGTCGGTCGACTATGCACTGGAATGGGTTTTGATAGAACCAATAAATCCATCTGCATGAGCGGTAGAGAATGGTTTTTATGAATCGGTTGATGGACGGGGAGTGTTTGGAATCAATTCATAAAAAGTACCAAATTGGGAATAAACCAAGTCTAGATACCAGGCATGAACAATGGATTCCTCTTCTATAACAACACCACTCATGGCTACGTCACAAGCGATTGGAGGAAAAAGAGATTTGGTGAACCATTCAACCAAAAATTGGTCAATAATGGTTGCTTTGATCAACCATCATCATCATCTCCACTCATGAGTATGATCAAAGATATGTACGGAGTTGGTTTGACGAAGGGAGGTCAAATGTTTTGTGTCAGTTTCATAGTGGATAGGTAATTGGAAGTGCATGAGGAAAGCCATGGAAAGTGAATTAAAATCTTGAAAGGTTATGCATTGTAATTCATTGTACCACTTATTTGTTGTACCTATCAGTGTATGCTATAAAAGACGTAAATGGATAGAGTCATCCATTAGTGAATTTGATGACAACCATAGATGAAAGTTCATAACGTGGTTATTAGGGTCTTCACCAGGTTTATAGTCAAATTTTGGAATATCAGAAGGCAATTTAGCAGGAATAATTGGCCAAAAGGGAGAATGTAATATGGGATCATTAGTTAATCTCGATAGATCCAATAGATCTATAGTATCTAATAAAGATAGTTGTCGATTGACCTATGGATGATACTAGTGTGGCATATGGACACCAATAGGGCTGTAAACTAGTTAAGGTGGATAATTGTAGCCAGGAGGCCCTCCCATATGTTGTTTTTGTTGACCATCAAAGGTAGTATTTATTTGTTGAGGAATGTGCATAAAAGGAGAGGGGAAACCCATTTTCCCCTAGGGAGGATAACCAATGTAACTCAGGGGAGGATAGTTCACTTTAGGTGGGTAAACAAGTTTCCCTTGAGGAGGACAAGTATTTGACCCTTGGGGAGAAAAAGATGATTGACCTTGAGGACGCCAAGTGGGATTCAGGACTCTTGAGAAACTTTCTCCATAATGTAGTCCAAAAGTATTGAGATTTGGAATTCCTCCTTGCAGGTTGGGGTTTGATGGCCCTCCCTAATGTGGTTTATGGAACTAACCTCCTTGGGGTGGTCCCCAGGATTGTGGGGGGTTTCCAGTGAACAAAGTTTGATATTTTTCACCTGCCATTGGTTGGGTAGAAACTAGGGTATGACTGATAAGGGTGGTTTTCCCTCCAGTCAAAATTTGCATGTTGGAGGATGGTTTCCCCCCAATAGGGATTTGGCCTGCAGTTGGGTTCAGGTGTGTGGATTTTTTTTGCATTCTGGGATATGAATATGTCCCAATAGGATTTTGTGGAGTATACAAAGTTGTAACTTGAATAGGGATATGAGGTGTAACTGTCAAGGTACTTTGCAACTAACTGGGTAGCACGACTCATGTTTCAATATGAACCGGGACTAAGGTGGTAGAAATATTGACGGTTGGTTTGACGAGATGAATTATGGGTTGTCTTGACGATCCTTCCTCTGCACCGGTGGTGGTAGAGGCATGTGAAGGGTCAAAAGGCAGTCAGCTAAAATTAAATTTTTCATACAGGTCTTGTCCCAATGGAGTTCTCCATTTAGAACGAAAATGAGTTTGATGTGGATCTACCATTTCAGCAGAACAGATAGGGGGTAGTGTATTCTTCGTTAAAATTTGGTTGTATTGCTTCCATATCTAATTGATTATATGGCCTTGATGGTAGGTGAGGGTAATCCTCTACTACAATGTTACATGAGGATTCCAGTTGAAGAAGGAGTGAATCAAGAGGAACTGACAAACATGGGTTGATAGGAAGAGTGGAACCTTCCTCAACCATAACTAAGGCTCTCTCAGAATTTTCTAGCAAAAGAGTAGCAACATTCCCGATGTCTGAATGGTTCTCAACGTCTTCAAGGTAATTGTCTTCAGGTGAGTTAGGAGGTAAGGATTCATAGCCTTCTAGAGGAAATTCTTTCATCCTACATGATCTACGAAGACCTTTATCGGCCACAGTACCAATTTTTAAGACAACTTAAAGTAAACAAACAACACTTGCTAAAACATCTAGAAAACCAAGAATAAAAGAATGCCTTCTCTCAATGAACGTACTAGTTGGTTATGAAATCCAACATCATGTGATAAAATTGAGAAGGAGATAGGATATGAGCAGGTGGATCAGTTGTGTTTGGGACCTTCTTAACAGACTTACACCTTGGTGCAAGCTTCCTCACGGTTTTACCCGTGGGTTACCCTCCAAGGAGCCCGAGTGATTTTGACCAACGTCGATTCTAGTTACAACAAACAATTTCCTTCACCATCACCTCATGTAAGGACCCTAAATATTGTGGCTACTAAGGATACCAACTCTAAGTTAGCCTCTGAGCGGGTACAGTCAACAGTCGAATCTGATCGTATGGGTAGGATATCAAGTCCAAAATTCTTCAAGAGAACTTAGGACAAGTGGGTCGATAAACTCCATAGGAACCCAAATGGATTTAGAATTGACAAAGCTCTAAGACCAAATGAAAACATTTAATCCTCAAGAAGGACCCCCAAAATATGATCGTACTACTACGAACAGTTAATCCTTGAAGGGATAATCTTTGTTGCTCTCTCGAATGTGACCTTGTGTGTAACCCTTGTGTGAGAGGGCGATCCCAGCTATGCTTATACTAAAATTGGATTTACTCTCCCTATCAAAAAATTCTCAATTTTTCTTGAATTCTTTGGAGAGTTATTCTCACAGCCTATTCCAAAGCTCTAGTCCTAGTCCGTTGTTGGTGTAAAGATATTAAAAATAAAAGTTTCTAGTTTGATTTTAATTAGCATTCATTTTCATGGTTGTTCATTACACAAAGGTGAATGAAAGTGAAATTGATGATGTTTTGTACTCAACTCCAAAATGATGAAAATAATGAGATGCAAAATTTCTTTTCAATGAACTTCTAGCTACGGGAAGGAGAAGAGTTTCTTTTATTTCACTAAAAAGAACTTAAGAATGCAAAATTTTATACAATTTCATTCTCAACAAGAATTCAAACAATTTGCCAAATTGTAAAGAAAAAAATTCCAATATTCAGAACCAATGCATGAAAGTATCTCTTTGTTTGATTACAAATGTAAATTGAATAATTTTTCTAATGCTTTTTGCTTTCACTAATAATGAAAAATGACTTCACTACTATGATTTGAAAGGAGGAATAAAAAGTACACAAACAAAGACACTCTCAGCACTCAATAAGAGACTAAAAGAAGAACAAACTATCCACTCAAATCAAAACACAAAAAATAAAAATAATCAGACTTAATAGCCTTTTGGAATTGAGTAAGGGATCAAAGACAAAGAAAATAATTCTAATATCAATAACTTTCCTTATGAAAACGTCTAATAAATTAGAAAATAAAAAAGAGAAACAAAAAGAAACCAAGTTTGAGAAAAACTATTGATTTTGCAATAAGGAAAGATAACACAAACCCAATAAATACTAAAATAATGAAAAAAAATAAGTTTTAAGTCAAGAAGAAGACAAGATCTGATAGAATAGGATCTAAGCTAGAGAGAAATATCAAAGGACTATTCCCAACAAGCAAGAAAACTGCAATTTTTCAAAACAAGAAAATTGATGCTCTAGTAATCAAGGCACCAAGGCACTACAACACTCCCTAATACACTCTGGAGGAGCACTGATCAAGAAATCATCGCTCTGACTTAAGCTAGAGAAGGCACTAGTCTTGAGGCAAGTTTTAGAAAAAAAAACCAGAAAACTCAAAAAATCAGGGAAATTCAATCAGAGACTTTGTGAGACAACTTAGCAAAGAGGTAAAGGTGCAAGGATAGATCAAATCAGAAAATGGGATATAAATATAGACAAAAAGTAAGGACAAACTATGGAAAGAAACAAAACTGAAAATTTGATCCCCAGTGGAGTCACCAATTTCTATTATGGAATAATTCCCCTGTGGACAGGTGAATCTTCCCTTGGAGTATAGACCCCTCTATCAAGACAAAAAACTACCTTTGGAAAATACCATTCCTATAGATTAATTATGCCCATCAAAAAAGAGAGAAGGATGGATGGTATGATGTACCTCACTTTCAAATTTTTTCCACACTGCTCCAATCTGTGAGTCCCAAACAATACCTGCAATGGATCACAAGAGACGAACAATTATATCCTACTCTAATGGATTAGACAAAATCGATCTATCTATGAAAGATTAAAAGAAGCATAGACAAGTACATGTAAACACATACTAGAAGGAAATAGGCCAAGTATATTGAAGAGAACTTTAAAAATACACTTACAATCTTCAGATGATGTTGCAACAGCCTCCCCAAGTCCTCCTTGTCCAACCCCTTACTCGAAACATCCACGATCAAAATAACAATTCTTTGTTGACTATTTCTCCTCCTTGTTCACCATGATAATGCCTCCATTTATAGGATTTGAGAGTCTCAACCACCTTTGTTATATTTTGGATTAGTTGAGGATATCACTCCATCAGTTGTGATATCCCCCTTAGATGAATCCTGAGGGTTAGATTCAAGCCAAACCAACTCGATCCATCCATATCTATCATTTAGAGAAAAGGGGGAATTTTTCCAAGATTTTCTCAACCAATTTGGCATTCCCTTACAATGGGAAACAAAGCACTACAATGCTCCTTTCTAGATAGACAAAGAGTGCTATCTCCCCCTGCATATGAGCAGGGGAGTGTTGATCTTTCAAAAGTTGCTAAGATGATCAATTCCCATAGAAAAACACTTTGTTCGGACTACAAAATTATGGGGCTTCTTCTTATAACATTTTTTAGGGGTTGTATCAAGTGTTTTCATGGTGTTGTTCATGATGCGACACATACGTGACGCGAATGCGACACTTAAAACACTTGCATCAAAATTTTGACACTTACGAAACTTACGACAATGAGATTGTGACATTATCTAAGTGAGGGATTTTGATGTGTAACAATGTTCACAAAATTTTAGATCATTCATGTATGAAGTTGTACAAGATTATTCCTTGATACTTCTGCAATTTGAATCGTTGGGAGAGTTGACTCATCAAAAAGAAGAAATAAACCATATACTCCTTGGATAGAATTATGATATACTTATTCGAATCATTATATTTCATTGCGATAGGATTCCAGGTCCCCCTTGCTAAATCGATTTTGGATCGTTAGGATCTGAGTCTTCTGTAGATTTCCCTCACGGAGAATAGTAAGGGATTCATCTCTACTTGCCTTTACACTTTTCCTCTTTGAGTGCATGATACTATTTTATGAAGTAAAATATTAAGAAGCATGATGTACTATATGCGTGATAGTTTTGGAGTTACTCTTGCATACATTACCTTGGTGGAGTGTACCATGTTGGCATATATCCTTAATTCCTACAATATTGGTAGTAATGAGTGATATTTTCCATTCTTGATGAATGGGATTTCCAATGGTTGACCTAATAACTTGGATATATCTAAACTATTATCCTACAAACCTGGTAAGCGTGTCACTCCATAAGACTGTTAGCCCTGGATTACGATTTGATTCTTACGGGTTCCCTGTTAGCAAGATCACTTAACCCAACGATCGATCTCTTCACATGTAAAACCACTACTCTATATTTTGGTTGTCTGGCAGTTCACTTTCGGTCATCCTGCATGTCATATAGGCATCTCTATAATCAGTTTGGTACCATGTACATATAGTTGACCAAATTTTTGAGGGAAACTGCTATAGGCTTGGAGTAGGGTAAACGATTTTTTTTTCCTTTTGATAAGATTTAGTTAGTATAGCTAGTAAGTAAGCTATCCCCTTGTTAACAATACTATGATGATTGTAGTTACTAGTGTCGATAGTATTTTGGTCATATATATTAACCACATTGAATATGTTTGGGTAGTATAATTTTCCTTCGTATAGATTGTGCAGTATGGTAAGTACATGGCTTACAGTCACACCACTTGTTGTGGGAAAAATATCTTGGGTAACATACCTGTGTAGATTCGCAGACTATGAGATGTTGTTGTTGTGATTAGTTTTGTTGGCACAGGGGTAGACCCAGGGTTCAATTCTACAACAATGCACCAACAAAACCCTAACTACCAACCCTTTCGACAACACCTGCGAAGCAAATGAAGTCTCACCCGAGGCAGAAGCAGGGGTGGTTACAGGACTCCAGTATCTACAACCTTAGTTGGGACACAGATCTATGATTGTAACACCTTAACAGAGCACTTAGTTATTATATTTCATTAATATTCATCTTTAGTTCACAGTGCAGTTAAACCCTAACAATAGATCAACAGAGTATTCACACAGCCGATAGATTCAAGCACTAAGAATACAAATAGAGATCAGATCTAGCATTCATTCACAATATTCATCACTAAGCTATCATATCATATTCATCTACCACCTAAAATTGCACTAAGCATTGAATCACTTAAACAAAAGAAAAAACAAAAGCACAAAGCATTCACAACACAGGATATACGTGGTTCACCTTCACCCTAGGGCTACGTCGACCAAATCTTCATCTTCTTTATTATATTCTTTCAATCTTATTACATGCACAAAGCCTCAAAATAAAATCCACAGAGGATAGGAGATCTATGCACCTCACTAGATCCTCCTTCCTTGAGTTATAGCATAAATCCTTCCACAGTCTCTTACAATCACTTGCACTTAGTTCTGCAAGCCTCACACAGTATGCACAAAGAAATTAACACTCAACACCTAGCACACTTGCAATAGAATAGTCACTACTAGTCACTATTCACACTACTTCTTACATCGCCTAGACTTCTATTTATACATAGGCCTAAGCATGGGTAAACCCATGGGTCGACATCCCCATACCCATTACATAAGACCAAAACCCAAAAAGTCCCTAAAAAGGGGTCGAGATCCCATGATATCCGCTTTGTCTTGCGCTCCGGCTTCGACATCCTGTCGAAGTCCCAAAATTATGTCAAACATGACCAAGGATCCTCAAAACTTGGTCAAGGGCCAACAAGCCCCCAACACTCACCTGTGACTCATCCCAAGTAACTCTGATCTGGGTAATTCTTCCTCAAAAGCCTCGAGCTTGGCTCAAGATTCTTCGACTTGTTGTTGTGCCATGGCCTCCTACTCATTGAACTCTTGGAAAACAACTTCGTTGATAGGTCCCTCTAAGCGTTGTTCAACCGCAGTGACAACTTTCTCTAGTTCTGCTCCTCGGCCTTTGATCTCTGAGAACAGTTGGCAAGCCTCATCCTATGTAGGTTGGAGCCTCTAAGTCACTTCCATTGTTGGACACACCTACCACACTTAGAGGGGGGGTGAATGAGTGTGGGGATCTTTTTCCCAAAACTTCCCTCTTGCACAAAAACTCATCAATTAACGTTCAACATTTATTCATTTTCATCATGTATCAATGACAACTCATTGATCCATCTTCATCTATGCATTCTCATCAAGGACAATACATATTATATTACATAAATCATC
>SNQJ01S0221748.1:0-11445 GCA_010110895.2 Picea sitchensis
CATGAACAGATTGCAAATATCTTCACCAAACCACTTTCCAAGACAAATTTCAACTATTTCCATGAGAGACTTGGCCTGGTGGAAAATGCCTCCCTAGCTAAGAGGGAGTGTTAATGATTGTAGATATGTGAGACCTTATCCATCTTACAAACATGTGAGGTGTGGATCATTGTATCTATGTGAAGTATTTTTCTCAGCTTACAAACCTGAGAGAAATCCTCTAATAAGGGTACATGGTTCTTTCCCGAGATAGAGATACAAACGTAGAGATGGCCTCCTCCATTCAGAGAGCTGAGAAGAAGTACATATGATTATCCAGTGGGAAATGTGATCTAATGAGTTGATGTGCCTATGGTTGAGCACAAGGTGAACGTGTGAAATCCAAAACCATTGGGTGCATTGTCTTGTGAAAAGAAATGAATATGATATGTTAGCCTCCTCTTAACAACATAGTGACGAGAAAACTCTAGATGATTCTTCTGTGTGAGGCAGTGGGAAATAAGATCTATAGAGTGGACGTGTCTATGGATGAGAATAGGTGAGCGTGTGTAGATCCAGTTCTTTTGTGTAATCTAGTGAACTAGAGATATGACATCCCTATGGATGTTCCCCTAGTGGATGAGCACTAGTGGGTGTATCAGATCCCAATTCTTATGTAAAGTGTACAAGCTGGCTCCACCTTAATGTGATTAATAATAAATGTAAAAGATAATTAATATGGTTAATATTAATTACAATAATAATAATTATATTGTGAATTAGTGAGGTTGGTCCTGTTGAGCCAATAGAAACTTCGGTTGATAGGATACGTATAATATAAGTAAAGGAAGATTCCCCATTGTGGAATCATATCCTTCTTGTGAGATTGGAAATTTCAGCAAGTATATCTACTTGGGAAAATGTGTGAACCTGTCTTGGGCCCTATCTCTTTAGGGTTTGATCACCCTCTTGTCTGCTAGGTCTTTATTGGCAGTGAAGGTATTTCTCTTGAAGAATATAGTAAACAATTTGGCTGGGTTTTCTTCCCTTGTTTTCGAGGATACTTCTTGTGTTCTTGTGCATGGTATTTCTTCTTGTGATCTTGGTTGCTGCAACATTATTGTCTATGGTTAAGTTAAATGATAAAATGGAATGAACTTCATTATTAACCTAGCTTATTTAAATATCAATGGGAATGATAAGGGGGTGCATTACTTATCATGGCATTGTATTGGATGTTCTTGTGCAACTTTCAAAGAAATAACAATGTGACTATGGTGCTAAGCTATATTATGAAGGAAACACCATGCTTATTGTTGTCCCTATTAGTGATGTCTATATTATGATGGAGTGGTATTCATAGTCATCTATAAAGGTTCCAAGGGATGCAAAACCAAGACACCTCAAATGGTGAAAAATTGGTGGAAGACTAGGTGGCTCGATTGTAGCTATGCTCGGTAATATGAAAATAGGAATAGCACTATTTGTTTTTGGAAAAATAAGTATGAAGAGAATGAACTAGAGTGTTATTGAGAAACTTTGTTTTCCCATCATTCTGGGGGTGGAAAGAAATGGAGAACCAAATCTAACAACCCAACAATGACCAAAGAGTGTGCTAGAAACTGCTAAAGAGGCAAGAGTCTCAATCATATATGATATTAATGGGAATGCCAAAGTGTGGCCAAATATGAAATAAGAAGAGATCAACATTCTTTGTATTAGAGTTGTTTTTATGGAATGGGATGAAGAGTGTCATCTGATAAAAATGGAAAATAAAAAACCAAATTTCATCATGATTATGGAAATTGGTTGGAAAACCACTCAAAAAGGAATGGATTCCCATGGACAAGATGGGATGGGTAATGGATGGTAAATACCATGCTTATAGTTAGATGGCTTACATAGAGAACAAAGGGAGCAATACCTAATGAATTTATCCAGCTATTTTGGAAACATTATCTAGTAGAAGTGGCATTGTAAGTTATAAATGGTCATCCATGTCTCAAAATGGCATCTGCACAAAGAGGCTTGTGTTAGAATATAACGGATGTGCTCATTTTTCCATCGACAATATCACTATTTTCACCCAACCATAGGCCAAATCCACCCCCCGATGACATTAACCTTGATAGAGAATCACTCCAGAAGAAAACCCTAGGCTAGATAGCCAAACAAAGGGTAGCACACCTTTCCCCAAGGATATCATACCAACAAGAGCTGATCAAATAGTTCAAACCCTAACCAAGAGATAGTCCAAGACAAATGTGATCTTCTAGCTGCAACAATTGCAATGGCAGCTCTCCTCCAAACCTACGCACAAAACTAGGCATTGCAATGTGCATAAGTGTTGCTCTTCAATTCTGAGACTGCCTGCTAGAATGAAGACTAGCCTTCTGTATTTATAGTAAATCTGGCTAACTACCTAGGCTGACTTCTCATTATGGGTATCTGTTTGCTCAATATATATTATTTCTTCTAGATGAATTATTCTCTTGGAGTCTAATAACCTAATACAAGTTATCCTCTTGAGCCAACATGTCTTCTAGGGTTATTAGCCAACCTATTAGGGATTCTTATTTCTTCCCGAAATATTCTATTCTCATCATGTTTACACATGGAGGTAGATACCTCCCGAAACTGCCATAATATTAACACTCCCTCCTAGCTAGGGAGGTATTATAGGTAATGGTATTGAGCACAAATATACCATTCACCCAGTAGCATCAACATAGTTGTATAGACTATCTCACTAATAGATCATGAGCACCATCATCACCATTAGTGTCATCAACTGCATCATCTATCAGAACCATACTCTATGTGAGTAATGATACTCACTCCATAGAGTGACACAAGATGCATTCTTCTAATCTAGAAGAGTAAATGTTCTGAACCATTTTCTATCTAGAAAATCTCTGTTCATTGGTCATCCATAGAGCTAATAATCATTTTCACCACTGTTGATAGTCTTCAAGTCAATTGGAACAATATCATTCAATACAACAAAAATGTGTCTATCCATAGTAGTACAGAACTACAATCCAGTGGTATCTTATCACGCCAAGTAGCACACAGGTACTTGATCAAATAGTGGAACACATCCACCACAGTAGTATACATCTATTGTCTAGAGACATATAGTCTTCATAACAATCATCTGATATCAACCTGCATAGAAACAATTTTATGACATAAACTAAATTTATTTGGGCCATTCTTCTACTCACATATCTCAGATCTAAAAGAGCATCTGCACTTAGAAAGTCAAACATCAATGATGAGTTATCTGAACTATTCTTGTCAAGCAAGGAAGAATAACTATTCTGATTTACTGAGACTGCACCATTCCCCACCCTAGGCCATTCCTCTGACACTAAACAAAGTGTAACCTCGAGAAATGAGTATTCCATAAGGAATGTTTGTCCTTGATTACTAAACCTAGACTATTCCTCTGACACTAAAAAAAGTGCAACCTGGAGAGAATGAATCTACCCTAAGGAATGATTGTCCTGCACCAACCTCCAAAACAAACCATTCCCCATGTTGACCACAATGGGAAATCATTGTCTGGAAAGGCGAGCTAGTATTATTGAGTAACCCTCAAGAAGAGAAACTTCCCTAGACCACTTCCCATGTTAACAACAATGGGAATTCATTTTCTATGTAACATCAACAATTTGGACCATTTTATGAATAGGAAAATGTTTGTCCGTATGAAATCTTAATCCACTTTTCGAAATTCAAAGAATCTTCTCATCCTGGACCATTTTTCGAACTGAAAAATGAATTTACATCACTCAGTAATACATCATTTCTCCCTCCCAACCTAGGAGTCATCTCTTCCTTTCTCAATTAGGAAGTCGTCTCCACGAGCTCCATCTTAAGTACGCAAACTCTTTCATCTTGGATAGAAGTTTTACCAAAATGTCTGCTTATCTGTTCATTTGTGGAGATATGTTTTGGAGAACCACTTTCTCCTTTCTGGACTTCATCACGGATAATGGAATTCTTGATTTAAAATGTACTTCAGTCTGGAACACTGGTTTCTCTCTGAAGGCTTCATGTAGCTCTGATCAAATAAAGTGTATCATTATTGGCAAAATGGAACATATCCATGTGGCACTTCTTCTGTCATCATGAGATATGATCTTATGAGTAATCATCTTGATACAATATCTCTGTTACAGAAAATCTTCACTATGCTTCTGCTATGCACTAGAGGTTGTCCACCAAGTTATCTTCTTCCATGTTCATATAAGGTTCTCTTTCTAGTATGCTTCAAAGTCTTGAGGTTTCTCTTCATACGCTCTTTTTTTCAATTGCTCTAGAGAACATTATTTTCATTCATCTGATGTAGAACTCAAACCCATGGATATTGTGGATGATATAAATACTCATGTAGAGGTATGTCTAGTTTATTTGTAACAAGTAATCATCATAGTCTTCTCCCTCCATCTGGGAGAACCTCTATTTCTTGATCTTGCAATGCTTGCATATATACATTGTTGTACATCTCAACATTCAATTCCTCTATTTAATTACTTTTATTGGGTTCATATTAGGTTGGTAATCATGTGATTCCATGCCCTAAATATTCCACTTCTTCCTTTCATTATAGAATCATGGATGTGGATGGAAAACCAGGGATACTTTAAGGATTCTCTTTGAATAAGACCTCTTCTGAGGTTGAACTGAACACATACTTTCTTTCATGGATACTAACATGGATATATACTTCATCATCTTCAATGGATCATAGGATTATCTCCCTCCTAATCCTTGTTTCATGGATGAGTGGATATAATCGGCTCCCTCCGTCTAACCGATTCCATGCTTCTGTCTGCATTCTTATTGTCTTATACAATATATAATTGGCTCCTTCTATCTAACAAAGTCCACGCTTTCATCTTATTGTCTTCTGCAAAACATCACAAGTCTTTCTCCAATTTCCTCTTGATTGATGACTTTTTTTTTGTCTTTGCTTCTTCTAAGTCTCTTCATGATTGATTCTAATTTCGGCTTTCCTTGTATAATGATAACAATCCTTATCTTTTTGTTCTTCCATAGGCATATTTCTTATTGGAACACATTATCTTTCGAGAGATAGATATACAATATATATATAGAGATGATGCAAACACGATATGTACAAGAACCAATAAGAGTATTGTTACCTTCAGAAGAAGAACTCTCTTTCATCCTGCTTAGTCTTATTTGTAGGTTTCTTTTCTTCGAAAAAAGATTCTTTGTGTTTCTCCTTCCTTTAGTTCAGGACAATGACTCTTGTAGTGACCATACTTTCGATAGTTGAAGCATTGTATTTTTGAAATATCTTTCTCTTTATTTGGCTTCCTCCTTGAACCAAACTTCATTTTGTTCCTGAAATTCTTGAATCTCACTGTGAAGGCTTGATCATCGTACTTCTTTTGGGGTTTCTCTTTTTTACTGATCCTCGATTCTTCTTGACCACAATAGGTCCAAAGTTATTCAAATGTAGTATACTCCTTCCTTGTGTTCATGCTTGCGGAAAATGAATCCCATGTCCTAGGAAGACCATTGAGTACTATGTTTACCAATTCCTTCTCTAAAATGATCTCTTCAATAGCTTGTAGTTGATCTCTTAACTGGGAGATCCTCACAAAGTATGATGCTATGCTATCATAATCATTCATCTTCATGTCATGGAGCTCATTCTTTAGACTCATTATTTGTTCAATGTTTTTGACTGAGAAGAGGTTTATTAGGGAATCGTACATATTATTCGATGAGTCAATATGGGAGATGTAGGGTATCAAGTGGTATTTTATAGAGTCCAGTATGATACTCATGGAATTTATGTCACCATTTTTGAACTCCTCCATAACTGCAATGTTCTGCAGTTCCGTCTCTTTTCCCTCTTCAAACTCTAGTTCCACTATCTTTCCTTTCACGATTTCCAACACTTTATTCTTGGAAATGATGAGGTCAATCCTTTTCTTCCACACTTTGAATTTAGAAGCTCCATTTAACTTGTTCTCTAACTTCATCAAGTAATTCATGGCTTCTTTGATTTGATCAACCCTAGATTTGACCAAACGCTCAAACTTGACGTCTTGGCTTGCTGAGAGGACCAAGAGATGTGCTAGGCTAGGGTGCACTGATCTATCCAAAAATTAGGTCAATCACTTCAATTAAGATGCCTCAATGAGAGAATTATGTTTTCTACAACTGCACCTACTAGTAACCTTAGCGACAGTGCTATGGTGACTCCTCCTGCTAGAAAATCTAGCGGTAGTTATTCAACGAACTTAATATCCTTACAGCTATGTTTCCTTCTAGCGGTTAGAATGAATGAATGAGGTGTGGGCCCATAACCTGTTAGAATATAATGGATGTGATTGTTTTACCATTGACAATATCACTATTGTCACCCAAACATAGGTCGAAGCCACCCTTCGAGCACCTTAACCTTGATAGAGAATTACTTTGGAAGAAAACCCTAGGCTAGATAGTCAAACAAAGTGTAGTTTACCTTTCCCCAAGGATAGCATACCAACAAGAGCTGATAAGATAGTCCAAACCCTAACCAATAGATATTCCAATCCAAACGTGATCTGATAGCTTCAACATCTTCAATGGTAGCTCTCCAAACTTGTTCACAAAACTGGGCACTGCAGGTTGGTGCCGAACTATGATTTATCAATTTTTGCCAGTTCTTTCTCGTGTGATTTTTTCTCTAAGTATTCTTCAGGCTGTGCTCCAACTATGGGAAGTCCTGTGATTTTGGAAATAAATTCCACATTGATCTACACTGGTCTATCCATCCATAGGATGCCTCCATGGATGCGGGCCACTAGTTTTTTGACACATAGGCCAACATTCTTGTTGTGCCCAAAATGTGGTATGTTCAATAGATTCATAATCCTTGAATTGTAAGGCCACATGATATGGATTGGGGAAGATGGATATGGATTGGGATTGTTGTAAGAGTAAATATTGAATGTGAACCTAGAAATTGGTTAGTGAGAAGAGAATTAGAGCCAGCGATAGGAATAGTTCTCCCATGTGGATTCATATCCTCAATTTGGGGGTGGTCTCTGTTGTATAAATAACTGGTGCAATAAGGAGCCTATGGTTGGGTGGAATATCCTTGTTCTACCATAGTGCAACATGGAGGCCATGTAAGCTCCAATTATTCACACATATGGATCTAGACACATATGATTTTCCAATTATATTCTATAGGATGCATAAATATCTTTACAAGAAGAGAAAGATGTTTCATTCATGTTGAAATATCTTTATATTCCATAAAAATGAAATGCAAAGGACACAGATAACAAAGAGAGGGAGATGAAGAGGGTTTGTGTAAGTCTATATAAGTACATAATGTTTATTTACTATGTAGTGAGTTATTTTTTGCTATAATTGCATTGTAATTTAAGAAAATAATAAGAGAAAGGCATGATTGTAATGACCCTCCTTGTTAGGACAACAACTCTGACAACAGGTGCAAATTTGTTTTTTGTTTAAATGGGTGTGCACATGTGTCGAAAGGAAACAGACACACTTGACTCTACGACACCACATGGCAACCAACAAGACGCAACCACGATGATCACCACCTGAAGACAAGACGCACAACAAGTAGCTACAAGCAATGAACGACCACAGACATAAGGCACACCATATAAACATTTAACGACATACTGGGGTAGGCATAATACAAACATAGAGGCAAGAATCCATGGTAGTAGATCTTACTATTTCTGCACAGGAAAGCATGTTGTTTAATCTTAGTTCTCTGCTCCGGAGAGAGAGAAGGTCAGATAGCTCCTGGCCGACTGCTCAGGAAGAAACTAGTAATCCCCTCAGGTGTTTCACAAGAGTGGAAACCCTGCCTTTAAAGGGCCCGAGACTCTTGATACGACATTGGATTCTTTACACGGAACAATGACACATGCAGACATACCTCCTAAGGCTACCTGGGGGTGTCTACATCCCGCCCGACAAGACTGACCCAACAATAAGATGATTACGACCTTGCACAACATAAATGGTATGAACAAGCATCCTCCAGGAAGGCGCAAGTAAGAAGGACCCCGACATTGACAAACCATGAATAAGACTCACTGAAAATCACAGACCAAATGCTCCCTTTAAAATTTATTAATCGACGAGTTATCCAACCTAAAATAATGTACAATTAGTTAACTGCAAAATCCCGGTTCACTGAATCATAGTGAAACTACCCTCACGTCTCCATAACATAACCAGGTCATCTAAACTATTAATAACAGTAACTGTTTCGGTAGCCATTTCAATAATTTCACAACCTCCTTTCATCTAACATTATCCTAGCATTGTCATTGGAAACAATGCATTTCATGCTTCACCACCAACTACTAGCAATTACATAATTAACCTTGCAGCTAACCAAAATTGCAATAACATCTAAATGACCATATAATAACCATTAGTTAAATAACATTGCAGTTACAATTTAGTGCCCTACAAACTTAGTAATAAGGACCACTTCACCCCCAACTAAATAGCAATTTAATGATTAACATTTCAATAACAAGGCAACAAGTAACCATAACATTACATTCATGCTTCACCCCCAATTCATTAGTAACTAATAAAATCTTGGCAATTTCATAGCAATTAATCCAAACCAATTAAATAACAATTTGAGTAACAATTAACAATTATCATTTCCTTTAAGCAATAATAACATTACATTACCTAAATTTTCCATAAGGTAACCAATCATTGCAGTCACACTTCACCCACAATTCAATAGTAATTAATAAAATCTTGGCAATTTCATAATAATGTCAGATATGTAAATTGAACTCTTTAAAACCCTTTTCAAATATATTGATAAATAAAATTGTGGCATATTAGTTATATCCTCTATAATACAAAATATAATCGAATTGGAATACAGTGCTCCTAACATTACAATTTAACATACATCGGTTTAGAATGTAGAGATATTAAATAAGTAACATAAAAATCCATATAGAATACGTGTTTGTTTATTATATTGAAATAAAAACACTTGTTAATGTAATTTGCAATTTAACATACAATTGTTTAGAATGTAGAGATATTAAATAAGTAACATAAAAATTCATATAGATTACATGCATGTTTAAATATAATAAGATAATTTTTCAATTTTGTTATCCAAAAACACTATGAAATAAATAAGACACAACTAAAGGTAAGATAGATGAAACACAACTAAATGAAATAAATAAGACACAACTAAAAGTAAATATAGATGAGACACAACTATCTAAATTTATTTTGACTAACTATAAGAATTGTTAATACATTTATCATTTGTGAGGATAAGAATTATTTAACCAAAAATCAGTTATAATTTACTGCTGCTGAATTAACTGTTTATTTCTGTAATCCCAAAGTGGGCACGCTGGCTGGATTATTACAGCTGTAGCTACACCAAATCGTAAGCATTAACTAGTTAATTAAAGGAACACCCTGGATTGACGGTAACCACTCTAAGGAAATAAGGTGCTGATCATAATGACTACAATAGTAATGAGGCGTATTCCGCTCTCGACCCTTCACCCAACTGATTAATTCTGCCAGCAAAAATTGGAAGGTGTGCCTGCGTTGTCATTAAACTAAGAATACGTATTTTGTCAAGCCATAATTATATGATATTTGAATTTAATTTAGTGCAATTTCTAAATGGGGTTTGTTTTACCTGGTAGGTTATACAGCTGTGCATAAGTCGCGGGTCGAACCTAGTATGTAAAAGAGGAATCTTAAAACTGTAACTACGGTAAATTTAATTTTATCGTAAAACTTACATTTAACCTTAACTCCAAACCATGAAGGGAAACCCTAACTGTAACCATCTTTTTTTTTTGGGCGTACATTTCCTGAAATTGGGGTAATTTCAATTGTAAACTATGGCATTGATCTAAAAGCTGTGGTAACTAAAATTGAACGCTGAACTCATTGCTACCTGGTAAATTATAAGAGGTGTGGTATTTAAATGAAGCACACATCTCATTTATTCCTGAAACCTGTTGTAAATTGAAGGCATAACTCAACTAATCAAATCGGTGCCCCCAATTTGAAACTTGTGGGTTGAGCTTGAGATATATTTTTATTTTTAAAATGAATGCATGTATCAACATAAAAAGAGTGCACCGATGTGTAATATATTGTTAATATATTAATGTATTAGTATGGTTTCACCAGATAATTCGTTGTATTATTTGTGCTAACAATACATTGTTTATCATTCAATCCAGCGCTGGCAACACCAACAGGGAGAAGGTACGCTGTGTAACTGTATCAGAAGGAGTCGGTGAAGGCAGGCAAGGGAGTCTCGAACCAAAATGGATTTCAGAGTGCGCCCTCATGGCCAGAATGAAATCTCAACCAAAATTTTGCAAACGAAGTGCCAGAGACGAGTGCCCATACCCAAAAACGAATGCCCATACCTTTGTAAGAGAATGCCATATGAAAACGGAATGGTGTAAGATCTAGTCTTGAGAACAACAGCACAAACATTTAAAAACGAAAGGCCCAACAATAAGGAATTCGTCCACAGGGTTTTATATGCCCACAACCATCCGAAAACACCCAATCAATAAAACAGAACGTAGAGGAGATAAAACGCCCATAGAGTAAATAAAAACGCCCCAAAAATTTTATCAATACCCATAACCTAAAACGAAATTACCAGAACCCTAAATCTGTACCCAACACACAAAAAAAATGAAATCACTTTTCAAATGAAATGGTTGTACATTCATAGCCATATTAACTCGACCCCAGTCAGCTTTGAACGCCCCCAACCAATGTAAAACGCCCATGGTAGAGGTAAAATGATTCTGGGTTGAAGGGTAAAAGGCAGTGAATGCAAACACCCAAGGAGATTTATACACCCAGGGACCCAATTCCAATAACCATAAACTCCAAGAAAATTTTTCCAGAACCCTAAGACGGTGCCAAACGCAGAACCATAAACTGCCCTGCTAACACTCTTACAGCAAAAAAAAAGGGGTCAATTCCTGAGGTTCATTGCAACCATTCTAAACTAATCTTTATCACAACTTAAGCATTCATCCAATAGAAACACATCCATATAAATTTTCAGATGCAAACACAGAGTATCATTCAACAAATAAAAACATACCTTCGCCTGTTCGCCCGCTCCGGTTGGCGTCCGCATGCTCCTTGATGCTCCCGCTTGCCAACCGTAAAGAACTCACCAGTACCTCCCAGCCAAATGCTAGGGGTACTTTGCTTCCCCCTCAGCCCCTCAAGCCACAAAGGGGACACACACAATCCAGACAGTAACCTAGCTTCTCAGCTCACCTCCAAGGCTGAGCTACCACTCAATTCAGCTGAGAAAAATCCCCAACTCCTACAAGCAATTAGTCCAGTTGCAATTTTGATAGCATAACCATATCTCATAGAAGATCCCCCCTTTTC
>SNQJ01S0221749.1:0-15013 GCA_010110895.2 Picea sitchensis
GGTTAAATTCCTTTAGATTCCAGAATATTTGGTTACTGATTTTATGCTTATGCATGAAATAGATAAAATGTGAAAAATAAATAACAGTAAAGTATAATCACACACCATCCACAAGATAACACAAATATTTTCTATGGGAAACTCTTTCGAGAGAAAACCCAATTAGAAGATGTCGCTTCTTTGCTCTCTTTTCTCTTGTATGGAAATGATGCAAGTACAAAGAAAGAGGCACTTTCTGTGTATTTTACTTTGATCTGTGGCCTATATGGCTACTACAAAATCTCTCCTCCTATGTTATTATCACATAATACCACTCTTAGATGTTTTACTCAGCTATGGAACAATATACAATGCAAAAGAATTTAACCTCTTGTCCTCTTAGTGGTCTGGTATTTAACATAGCCTGATAGCCATCTAGGGGTGTGTTTTTGACTTCCTCAACCATCAATTGTGAAAAAAAATTCAACCTTCTAGAATCTTCTTGAAATTACATATGTAGCTAGCCCCATATGCATGAGTAACGAGGGATGACATGACATCATCTCCTACCATGGTGGTCAACACGGTAGGTAAACTTGCAGGAGGCATAACTTTTGCATATGAACTCTGATTGACGTAATGTTTTCACCATTGGAAAGGTATTGATGTGTAGAATAACGTCACAGGGTCCAACTTATGCTCGGAAATTTTTAACCCCAAAAAATGTCATTTGATGCCTCAAAATGGCCCTAAAAGGTTCTGGACCCCAATTTTCCAAACAAGGACCTGCCACTAAAATGGCCCTACAAGTTGATTCCTCTAATTTTTTCCACTATGAAAGGATCAAGATAGATGAAAAATATTATAATGATCCAATCCAGATCAGGAATATTCAACTCAAATAATGATAGAAGACGAAATACTGGAAACCAATTCATGCACACATAAACACCAATATTATTGGGTAGATACCCCTAAAAACACCTAGAGGGAAAACCAGTACCAAGATGATTTTATTATGATAAAATTAGGGCTCCCGTAGCAGGGATAATGGTCCACTGAAAGAAATACAACTGCATACAAAATTGGAAAAGTTTTCTCTATTGTATGACCCATATCTGACATTCTTTTCGAGGTGTATGCACCTTTCCTTAAATAAACCCGCATATACATGTGTGTCTCCACTGACAACCACATAAACGACCTCAAGAATTGTACCAAAAACTCTGTATGGCGCAACCCTTTCTTGTGGCTTCACTCTGTTGAAACTTACTCGCGGTTGCCTCTCGCGGTTGCCTCTCTTCTCCTTGACCTAATCTTTAGATGTAAGTCCTTCTCCACCTATCCAAGATCTCCTTGAATCACAATCCTTTGTGATCCAAACCTCTGAGAAAAATTCCTTCTCTACTCTTTTTCAAGTCCTATCAAGTATCTTCTCCTTTACCCTAGCCTTCCTTTTATAATCTTGAGTTATAACCTAACCCTAATCTCCAAAGTGATCGATGGTTGAGATTACTTCTTACCTCACTTCAGATCAATGGGTAAGATTAAATGCTAATTACTTTTAACATTTCCTTGAATAAATCAACTAATTAATAAAAAAACTTTATTTTAATCATTTTTTTATTAAAGTAAAGTCAAGGATAGAAGGCTTTGGACGATTTCCACACGTCTAGACACTTAGACTTGTGCGAAAATACCTGTCCAATTCTATAAAAAATCAACATAATTTTATTCAACTCACAGTCACCTTAAAAAACCAAATACATTTTGAATCCTATAATTTTCACTAATAATGAAAAGATCAAAATAATTTTTTATTCCATGCATTTTGAATTTTAAAATTAATTGATGTTGAACAACTATTAATGGCCCCCAAAAATTAAAAGATAAAATATTGCAATCAAGCCATGCTAGATGAGAGATGTCAGTAATGGAGTGGGGATTAATAGTGGTTATAGATGCCAACCACTCAAACACCTAACATGTCAACATCATGGCTACCATTAAAATATAATATTAATGAGTAAAACCATGGATCTATGTCTTCATGTGCGTAAAACCAATGAGTAAAACCAATGTCTTCATATTAAAATATAATATTAATGAGTAAAACCAATGACCTTCAATCTATGTCTTCATGTGCGTGATCCACTAAGAGGAAACCAACCTCTAGGATTTAATCCCTCCCTTTTGTTAGAAGGGATGCATATAAAAACATGTAATTTTTTGTTGTTGTAAGGTTCACTATTATCCATTTGCAGCAACAAAATTGGTAGTAAATCATTATGCAACATGCATGTATTATCAACACTTACCTCAATATATTTCAATACATCTCCCTTATAGAAAAAACAATATTAATATGATTTAGTTTGTAATAACGCAGCATGTAGTAGGTGCTTGATGTTCCAGTCTTATACAACAAATATCCATATTTATCCACCATTAGTTCTTTAAGTTCATTAAGGCATTAATATAATGAACTCTTAATGAAGTTTGAAACCATTTCCACTAATGGAAGGCTAAAGTGGTCAAATCCCCCAATCTCGTGTCATCACATATGTAAGCATACCAATTAAAGAAACTAGGATATTCATGACACTACTAATTGGATTTCCCTTCTTATCCATCCTTAATATATAGGAGTATTTCCCTTGTCCATATTGTTGTGCACAATGATTGTATGTTTCTCTGAATCAAGCACTTGTATGTTTCTCTGAATCAAGCATAGCAAGGTTCTTATTAGTCTTTTGGAGAAGTAAACCATAGGTCATATTTGAAGGAAATAATATGAGAGAAATCCCTGTTCCACCTTGATGTAATGAATGAGTTAGTTGTGGAATTGTATATAAATTATGGGCCACAATAATATTAACACCAACAGTGATTGCAAAAGTATATGATATAGACTTTTGTAATCCATTATTCACATTCATTGTAAGTCACTTTTTTTAAACATGTTCTTATAATGGTTGAATGTTCTTTTTTTTAGTCCAAAATATTGGTACCACACATTTTGACATACATTAAAGGTGTCAAGTTTCATAGTAAGAAGAGGTGTTTTCTTTTTCTTTCATTGTTTAGTAATATTGGCATTTAATGTCAGAGAATTGAGCACAAATTCTATTTTTGAATTTTCATCCATCTAGTTCATCAATTCCCCCTCAATCATCTAGTTCATAGATATTTTACAAACATATAATAATTTTAAAACAATGTGCAATATTCATGTATCTATTTAAAGAGTCATAACATGAGAACTTTTTAGAGTTTTAAATTTTTTAGAGTGGTTATTTTTATTTCTAAATAAAAAAGTGGCACTACTTGTAGCACCTTTTTTTTGTAGTGGTTAAAATTTAGACTAGTTGCGTTGACAACTAATGTCATTGTGGACAAATGTTTATGTTGTTCTATTGCAATATCTTCTGTTTCAGACTAAAAATCGTATGTAGTTGTGGCGACGGATGAATGGAAATCATAGACGAAAGGGTCGGTGAAAATGGTGAGGAATTCGGCGTGTTGAGATTGAACCAACTTTTAGACCGGGAATTGATATTGAATATGGAGATTCGCTGGCCGACCCGGTCTGATGGTTTCGAGTGGACCCAACTAAAAAAAGCTGCAACCAAACTCTGATTGGAAGAGAAAGCCACATGCACCAGTAATAACATCTATTCGACAATGAACCAGTAAAGCAAGTCTCCAGTCAATCACGATTTCTTTTATGTGTGAAGTTGTAAAGCAAGTCAAGTCCCCAGTCTCGATTTCATGGAATTTTCATACATTCAAAACCATAAAGCTAGGTTGGAATGTGACGGATATGTTCATACGGATTAAATAAGTCAAGTCAATCTTGATTTCTCGTAACACACTCGAAAAAGGACGCAAAATTCCTCTTTGCATTAACTTCGGTTGCTGCAATTAGTAGACTTCAATTACCTAAAAACTCAAACGTTTAGAGTACGCATAATAAAGCAATTCCCTAATCAATCATGATTTCTTTGATGTGTGAAGTCGTAAAGGAAGACAAGGCCCCTGTCTTCATTTCATGGAATTTTCATACATCGAAAACAATAAAGATAGGTTGGAATGCAAAGGAAAAATGACATGTATTCGATCGATCATGTGGACCAGTAAAGCAAGTCCCAAGTCAATCATGATTTCTTTGATGTGTGAAGTCGTAAAGCAAGTCGAGTCGCCAGTCTTGATTTCATGGAATTTTCATAATTCCAAACCATAAAGATAGGTTGAAGGATATATTCAGACGGATTAAATAAGTCAAGTCAATCGCCATTTCTCGTAATACAGTTGAAAAAGGAAGCTACACGCGAAATTTCTCTTTGCAAGTTGCTACAATTAGGAAAATTTTAATAACTCGAGACCTCTCCTATTTCGTGCATTCACTACCTCAACCTCTACTTTCTCATTTTCTGCATCTAAAACTCTTCCCTTTGCCTTTGCTACATGTGGTTCTGTCATAATGACACTATTATGACATAACACTTCATATGTTTCCTTGAGCCATCTAGATGGTTCACTCCAAAGACTAAAATTTCTTAAATTTTTTTAAGTGAGAAAAGAAGGGAAATGGGTTAGAAGAAAAGGGAATAAAACCTAAGGTATAAATATTCCACAATATGAATTGAATGTAATTTACATATGTTAGAGCTTTTAGTACCCAAAGAAATAACTTGAATAAAAATGGGTAATGTGTAAAAGTGAGCGGTTAGATTTCATAATAAATATAATTAACTAAATGTAGCGTTTATTTTTACCAACTTCAGTTATGAAATGGATCAACAAATGGTTATATTTCAAAATGGATATAAGAGAAAACTCAAGCCATTAAATGTAATGCCTCATGTAAGTTATATCGATGATGTTTGGACTTTCTTTTTAAAGGATTAAGTGTTAACAATCTCAAGGTAAAGATTTTAAATGTGATTCATAATGACATGTAATTGTTTATAATGTGTGTTGGATTTCCTTTCATTTCAGTAGAGATAGAGAGGGCGAGTGCACCGAGACACACCAAATAAGTTATCTAACACAATCGAAGAAACGAATCGTTCAAAGGATCATTTTCTATAGCTTACCAAATCAAATGGTTGGTGAGAAGTCGACTCTCACACCTACAACTCCTGCACAACACTAGAAAATAACTTAATTTATGAAATTTTTCAAGGGATTGAAGTATTGAAGGATTTCATATTTTGGAAAGTGAGTGTGATGGTTGTCAACAACACGTAAACCATTTAAAAAAAAACATCCACATAGGTCAATTCAGATGTAATTTCTCTGTGTTTTTCAAAGTGATCTCCAACCTTGCAAGTTTTGTCGATAGCATCATCCACAATAAGTCTTCAAATCTCCTTACAATCATCACCTTTCATAACGCTTTCCAAAGTCCAATCCATATCCTACCTAGCAATTTCCATTGATTGCATCGGCTCTTTAAAGCTTCATATGTATAGTTTCCACCTGAGGTTCTTCATGCTTTTGAAACTCATATTGATTAGTCTCCTTTGAATCACATTATTATATTATATCACAAGGCATATATTGATATAATGTGCACTTCCTTTGGGATAATAAAGTTTGTTTTCTGGACGTGCCCACCTACTAAACACAAGTGAGTTTGAGTTCAAGCTACATTACTAGTCGTGTTCACTTTCAACAACACAGGGTCTTTGTTATAAATGATGCTGCAATTATATTTCGTTGCCTTTTTGATACACCACGGCAGCCACCATGCTATATATATGTCAGGAACATCGCGCTATATGTTAGTCATGATGTAAGAGAACTTTGGATTGATCTCTACTAGAATGCATAGAAGTTTAAAATTGTTTTCTAGATTAGAAACTTTGTTTGTAGATGGTTGTTAACGTGGCATGCATCCATAGAAAGCTTAACAAACTAACTAAGGCACTACATGATATCCTGAAAGAGCTAGCAAGTGTTAATTTGAAAGAATATAAAGTCAATAGTGTTGTAGACAACAACAACTGCAAGATCCATAAGGTGCAAAACCACATATCAAATATGTGAATGACCATTAAAATTTAAGAATGAACTGCATATACATAGAAACAAACTTGGTCCAGGAGAAAAATTCACGTGACTCTAGATGGTGATGACGATGACTAAAATTGTGTAGAATATAATTTAGAATGCATATCTACATTGAGATTTAGACTCTACAAAGCTTAGAAAAAAGAGAATATTCTGAAATGTTTTATGACCACCCAAATGGCCTCGAGTGCACTGCCAAGAAAAAGTCTATAAAGGGAGGTTGATCCATAGTGAAGGTTTAGGATACTTTTTGAGTTTAAACAGAAGCAGAGCCATCGGATTTTCTCAATGGGTTCTCGATAGGAAATATGCAATCCACACTCATCGACAAGGGTCAAGGTTCGAACCTGTCACCGTTGTGGCGACATAAGGATACAAAATGAAGACCCACAAGGTTTATTTTGCTATTCTATTCCAAGTTTTGGTCTCACAACACTTTGAAGTTCTTTGTCTTACAAATTTTGATCTTTAAAACCAATATTCCAAAGATTGCAAAGAACTGTTGAAATCCTATAAATCATTAAATCTTGCATTCCAACAAAATTTATATCAACATAATTGGCATATGTTATTTGGTATACTTTGGGAAAAATTTTGAAATTTCATTAATTTTTATGGTTAAGGAATTTTTCATCTAAATAAAAAACTTCACATGGTATGCTCAGAGTCATAAGGGTTGCCAATTACATGTATTTTCTTGTCGAAGATAGAAGGAAACCTAAATAATGAAGGGGAACAACTACTTTTCATCACTATTTCTAGAAAATATGTTTTAGGATTTGATATGGAAGCATTGAGCATTCACAATATCCTTTGCAATGCGTTCATATGCTGTCATCACTGTGAAATCCATTGTGAAAATAACATAGTTGACTGAATTTAAGATATAACACACTATGGATCCTTAGGACCAAATGTTCTAGCCTTACAATTGGTTATGCTACTTCTTTGTTTCTTCATGTTAAAAGATAAAGTTCATTGCATATGTTTATTTCAAGGTTGAATGTATTCTTGCTCATCTAAAATAAAATTTTCATTAGTTGAAATAATCTGTACAAAGTGGAAAAGAAAGTGCACATTCAGCCTGGTCAAACAAGAGTGAGAAGAGCAGATAGTGGTATTCCAAAGGTGGAAAGAGGAGAAAGTCTAAGCAATTGTAACCTATTGTAAAAATATGCAACAATTTTCCCAGCTGTTCTATTAAGCGGACCATCAGATAAGGTAATTTATGCTAATGTGTACAGAAGCCCTTGATTGAAATATTGACCTACTCCTTTGAATAATCACTCTTCTCAAATTATATTATATCAACTTATCAGGAGGTAGATATTGATAAGGTGAAGACCGACATGAAAAATTGAGAGCACAACAAAATCCTTTCACTCCATAGATTGGGACTCAAACTGATACATCTGGGTATTCAAATTATATTGTACACCAAGCACCACAATAGGTAATAACCATAGATTGCATAATAGGTAAAAAAATTGTTCCAAAAATTCCATGGAAGTCCATTTGGTGCCTTCAAGTTTAAGACGTCTCCTGCAATGTCGTCAAAATATAATCTAAAAATCTGACTTTATGAAAGAAAAATAAACAATCAAGCAAGAGAAAATTACATCCCTGAGTATTCATCCAGTTTTCCAAGTAAAATAGATTCATAGAGCCCTTTGTCGAGACTGTGTGGAAGGGAAACAAAAAGAAGTGTAAGAAATTCATGGTGGAAAACCTGCAAGAAATTTCAAGAGATCTGTGTACAAAAAAGGTTTGATTGAAGAGATCAGTTTCCATCAACACACACCAATAATATATAGAATAGAATGAGATTTCTAACTTGAATATGGTGTTGTTACATGGGTTTTGAGCGTGTCTATGGATCCTTTGTATAGTATGAACTGCACAACGATCCTAACTTCCTCCTTTCTACTTAGATTTGGATGTAGTGTAGATATGGACACAAACATCAGAGACTACACATGAAACTCCACATGAGGAAGCCCACATATTAGTCGCACAACCCAGAGAAATGAATAAAGATTGGAATCGATTCTGGAAACAAATGGAAGATGGGGAGGAAGAAGAAGCCTTGAAGTCATCGCTTGGAGTTAGGATAAGACAAGGGGAATGAAACGATTCAATGATTTTGGTGAACAGATGGAAAATTCTGATACGCTTTGGATAGAAGACTAAGCCTCGAGAATAACCTCCCCTATAAAAACACCTTCGATGTAATTATATCATTTTCTATGCAAATCGTATGTGCACATGTTGATGTAATCAAATGCATTGGGTACATTCTTTTTGGTAAAAACTTTATGAATATTTTATTATATAAAGTATACAACCATCTTAGGTTTTTTTATGTGTATGTATAGTCTGGGTTCTATCACATAGATCTTCTTCTAAGATTGGGGTATTGTTAAGGTCCTACCCTAACTTCCTTAAGTAGATAGATAGGTTTCTATGTATTGAGGTCATCTCTATTAAATAAGGCCCATATAATATACATAGTGTGAAAACAATAATTGTAAGAAGACTTGTTACAAGATTTTGCCTACTAGAAAGTTCCTTCTCTAGAAATTTCCTAGGAGGTTAGATAGAAACTATTGTGAAACCAATAATTGTAAGAAGGGTTACCAAAAGGTTTCATGTACTAGAAAGTTCCTTCACTAAAAATTTCACAGGAGGTTAGATAAAAACTATATAAAGAATTAGAAGTACTGTAATGGGGTGTCTTGTGAAGAATATTGTATTTGGAGTTCAACTCAGCTAGAGGTTCCCCCTTCGAAGAGGTGAGTGAACATTGATTTCATAAATAAATATATTGTTATTTGTGGTATTTTGGTTAATCTACAATTTCCTATTATTGTTATAATTTGTCATTTTTTCTCTAAATCTTGCTATATTTTGTTATTTCTACTTTAAATCTTCTTGTTTTCTAGTAAGGAACAATATAAGTGGTATCAAAGAAATTTCCTATGCGAATATTTTTAGAGAATTGTTTTTTTATAATAGAGATGTAATCCCATGTTTATAAATAAAAAAAAATGATCTATCATTCAACATGTAAATCTACAGTCAGGGAAGAATACAGACATGAAATACAAGCAATTTCACCTAGTTAGACACCCTTGTAACCCATGTTGGTACCCCTTCAAGTAGTACCACATCAGAGAGCACATGTATATGGAATTTATCTTCCATGTGTCCTCATATATATCAGAAGTCCCTTAAGTTTCCCAAAACTAGCTTTAAGTAAGTTGATTGAACATTTTGATGTTATACCACATCAAGAACAACACTCAACACGATTACTCTCTAGTAAATCAGTAGTTGGGCAGTACAACTAAGGGTGTGTTCGAGCCTCCTTAGTTGGTTCTCTAAGAGATTGGTTCGAGTACTACTATTCGAACTTGCATGTATATCATAGAGCTATAACACATGTCACAACCTTGTCCTTAGGACCCCGAAAACCATGTCCTTTAATGCTAATTTGTAAAATTCCTATATAAATTGTTGTGTTGAGAATTTGAGAATTCTGTCAGCGTAGTAATATTGAAGAATTAGTGCAACTTCACCAAGAGTAGGCCAAAAAAATTATGGGCCCTACTTGCACCATTATCTGAGGCCTATCTCAACATAATCCTTATGTCATGCTAATTATTGTGGTACTACTCTCTAGTAAGTCATTTTGGCAAATCCACCCACACCATTACTATACATCTATCTCAAAATACCCAAGACAACATGTTGACCCACATCTCTATGGATACCACTCTAGAAAATTTGTATCATGAGTTTCAACAAAAAATAGTTCACAACCATTTCTATTGTCAGAAAAATCTTGATGACATTTGTGACAAGCTATCCAACATGGAACTACTGCCTGACCAAATGTCCAAACTCATGGAAATGAAAAATCAAATGCTCACATCATAATACTCAAGTTATCAATGGCAAGACCAACCTACACAAAAGGAATGGGTTAAATCATCCAATCCCAATGGGCATCACTCCACCCCACTTGTCCCTAATCAGATGACTAACATGTGGCACATACTTCCTAAATTTGATCTCAACAAATTTTATAATATGGGTCACTTAGATGTAACATTACTTTTCCTTGCATGGCATCACATATGACTTGATGAAACTTTGCATGAGGGTCTAATATTTGGATCCTGAACATTCGCAATGGTGGCAATGGCATAAGAAATATCATAGGGTTTATATTACTTTGGAACAATTTTTCTAAGACCTCTATGCATCCTTTGAAACAAGCACTCATTATTTGAGATGACTGACCAAGCTTAAACAATCTAGGACAAACAAATATTTCATATCCACTTTTGAGCAATTATCCATCTACACTAAGGGAATGTTTGATACTTTTTTCAAGGAATGCATTATTAGTGGTCTGAAAGAAGATATAGGTGAACACGTCTTAATGGCTCGTCCTACTACTTGGTTGGTGTTAGTGCCTAAACCCACATGATTGCAAGAATGTTTCCATTCTTGTAGTACATGAAAAATATCGCTCTTACAAGTGCCAATTTTGGGAACATCCTATACTTTGCATTATTTTGTCATGTTTATCATTATCCCATAAAAATTTGTTATGCTCATGGTCAAACCGAAACCCCAAGAGGTGGAATAGACCTTTTATTAAAGGTTTTAATTTGTTGAATGCCATATTAAAAGGGTCACACACACACACACACACACACACACACACACATCATTTTTTATTGTCTTTTAATACATGTTTTCAACTTATCATGATTTTTTTGTTGAATTTTTATGTGAGATGATGTTATGTAAGATTCAATATATTATTACAATGATGATTGTTCCATATATAGATAACATATGGTGACCATCCATGAAAGGATGCATCCCTTGGATAATCAATAACTAATTATTATTATCATTTAATTATTATATATATTATTTAATAATGAATAATTATATTATTAATTATTAATCTAAGAGAGTGTCTTCTTGATGTTGTCTAAACATCAACACTCCCTCTCAATGAGGGAGACATTCTACATCATGCCAAGCTTGTCTATGAAGTATACAAACTTCAGCCTAGACTCATGACACTTGTGTGCCAGTCTTGGGAGATGTCACTCTCCCACCTGAACCAAGGGGAAACTCTTTTTGTGGCTCTTCCTCTGAGCCAATTGACTCTCTCTGAGATCAGGCTCAATTTGGGTCTGCATGTGATATCATCTAGCATCTTGAGTCTTTATCATTCCTTTTTAAATCATTGTGACTAGGAGAAAGACCACACTAGCATCGTTCACTGTAGGTACACACTTATGAGTGAATGTCAGCCCAATCCTAACTAACACGTCGAAAGAACCTCAAGAACCTCGAGTCCATATTATTCATTTTCATGATCAAGGAAGGACTTTTACTATGCCTAGGACAATTTACCACAAGTACACCTTTGTGATAAAAGTTTCCTATCTCCCTTGGTCTGCAACCCAATCTGGGAGAAGGTCCACCTGATGCTGAAACACCAACACTCCCTCTTATCTAGGGAGGTATCTTTCCATAGTAGTACACAACTACTATCTAGTGGTACAAAACCACTGCTAGTAGCACACAACTACTGTCTAGTGACACGTAGTCACTGACAGTAATAAAAAACCACTATATTGTCCATAGACATAGTCTTCGTCAGTGGTACACAACCACCGTAGTATCAAAATGTTTGTCACACATGGCACTCCCATGTGGAATTCCAAAGGCTACTCCCTCTAGAAACACTAGGGTCAATTATCCATAGTGTGTGATATCAAGGTAAACTCCCTTGACATGTCCTCGTGTGCTCTCCACAAGAGACATTGGGCTATAAGCCAAAACCCACTTATACCTTCTTAGATAAGTGTCCCACTTATCGCTTCTCGGATAAGTGTACTCATAGATCAACTCAAATCATTCACAAAGGAGTACGATCTGGAGAATTTTTGTCACACATGGCACTCCCATGTGGACTTCTAGAGGCTACTCCCTATAGTGTGTGATTTCAAGGTCAACTTCCTTGACATGTCCTCACACTAGAAAATTTGGGTCATTTTGCGACGGCTATTTTGACGCTCTTGAGACATTATGTCGTGGATATTGAGATGAATCTCGAGTCTCTCAAACATCGTATCATAGAAAGTTGCAGTTTTCACGAACTTGAATTAACGTCGCAAGCGCGACGACTGTAGGGAACTTCTCACAATCGCGACAAAAAAATAAATATCGTTGTCAATACAACAATATAGGCAAACTAAGTCAAACCAACTGTTCATCGCAATTGCGACAACAATTTTCCGTGGTCTATATAGCAAATTCGTCGTAGGATTTTTTATTATCATCGAAATTGCGAAAACAAATTTTCTTCGTTTATATAGAAAAATTGTCGCAGGATTATTATTGTCGTCACAATTGCAACGACCAATTTTCTTGATTTATATAGCAAATTTGTCGCAGGAATTTTTATTGTCGTCGGCATTGCGATGACAACTTTTCTTGTTTTATATAACAAATTCATTGTAGGAATTTTTATTGTCGTCGAAATTGAGATGACATATTTTATTTTTTATATAGCAAATTCTTCGTAGGATTTTTTATGGTTGTCGAAATTGCGACGACATCTTTTCTTTTTTATATAGAAAATTCGTCGCAGGAATTTACATGGTCGTCAAAACTGAGACGAAAATTATTTATTTAAAAAAAAATAAAAAATGTATTTTTGGGCTAATTGTATGCTCTCAATATTGAAGGTATATATTCTCTTTATTTATATCTATGTGCATAAGTGTATTTAGTACTAACATAATGTTTTACAAGACAATTCATGAATGCTACATTAACATGCATTTTCTATAAGATCCTAAAATATCCATGCTCAAGTACCAAAGGGAAATAAATGTAATGAATGTTCACTAAACTTCTTCTCTCAACAAAGAACTATGATAATACTCCAAATACACCATATTTCCATATGCATTCAATATGTTGATTAAGTTGATTTCATAAAATTTGTAGCAAGTAGCATTAACATGGAGCTTTCCTATTTCTCATTGCATTGACTACACTTTAGGGCATTAACTTGGTGGTAGCTTGGACTTAACCATGAGGTTTTTGGTTTCTTGTTGATCATTTCTTTGTTCAAGAGTTTATCATGTAATTACAGTAATGATCTAAGGAAACCACCATTCTAGAATAAAAATCACAATTGGCAAGTTATGTTAGCTATAAGTAACCATGAATGTATGTGTGCAAAAGAATAATGATATCGTTGAGTGGAACATAGTTTTGGAACAACATATTTTGTACAATATTTGCTACACAATGCTTTCATAATTTTAGGTGGCAATTGCATATTATCATTACCATATTAATAACTATCAATAGATAACAATGACATTATTTATATACGTATCCCTCTTTTGATACTAAACGTTTATCTATGACGAATATCTCTTGAAATTAGCTCTAACATTTCATAATCTAATTGTACTCCTACTATAATGAAGCTATATATTTTGTTTATGTATAGTTGTATTCTAACATGTTTATTTATGAGAATATCCAGCCATGCTACAATAACATGGGTTTTCTACAAGAGCTTTACATATTCACTTTCAAGTAAGTACAAGGCAATAACTATATGGTGATCTACTAAAATACTTATATCATACAAATAAAAATAAGTATGCTATTTTATTCAAAGCAGACATACGTTTATTTTTATTTTTATTTTTAACTTTTATAGACATAAGCCAATACACTTCTAGCCATATAAGATTTCATACCAAAAAAAACCTGTAAGTAGAAGAAAATAACTATAAAACCCATTCACTAAACTACTTCTCTCACAAAAATAAAAAGAACCACTTTCTTTTGTCAAAGTAGACTAGATATGGGATTTAATTTGTATAGAGAAAAATCCATACACATATGGGCACATAGGATTTGGTACCAATGAAAATATATAAACAAAAAGGCTTAACTATAAATATGAATGACTCAACTACAATTTTGGCATAATTCAAAACAATTATGGTATTTCTTCAAAATAATAATATAGGTTCAATGTATAATAAAGTGAACTTTTTTCAATACAAACATGTCATGGTCGCCAAAATCCCAATGCAAATAGAAACAAAGGGGAAAACACCATGAATAAAAAAGGTTATTGGGATCGACATCATTGTGATCAAATTCTATAGGAGTCCACGAAATTTAAATAACTCTATAAGAAGGTCAACATGAATATCCACTAGGTTTGATAGGAATCTTTGTAATTTTGCTAAGTCTAGGTTCTATAATTTTGGTAGAAGCATAGGCAAATCTAGTTAACACTGGGCACCTTGAAAAATAGCAACCATGTCTTAAGAAAAATAAAGGGAACTAGTAAGGTTGAATCAGAGTTCATGATAAATGTATATCATAATACTACATGTATTGATTCTATAAGGACCATTCGCTAAATTGATTCTCTTCCATAGGTAAAAGTAGCTATGGATGTTCCATCAAAGAAAAAATAGGAAATAGTCATTCTCATTATCAATTTAGAAAACTATCTAACAAGTTCAACAAATTCATAGGGGTTGTGTTATAGGCATTCTCATTATCAATTTAGAAAACTATCTAACAAGTTCAACAAAGTCATAGGGGTTGTGTTAGCTTTCGAGGTTATTGATCTGAAAGTGTTTACACCATGTTTGGGGGCGCTTCATGAGATTTGGGGTACATTGTGTATGATTATCAAGCATTATTTGGTCTAGAGGTAAGAAAATACCAGATGGTAGAGTATAGGATATATGTTAATGGAAGGAAACTAAGTGAACGAGACCAATTTTCAAGATGGTTTGTTAGCAACGACATATGCAAGTTATGTTTTATTTGTTTCAATATTTTAAATTCACCTAGTTATTTCTAGACCTAAAGT
>SNQJ01S0221750.1:0-15037 GCA_010110895.2 Picea sitchensis
GCATGAAATGAACGTTTCACCCATGAAGAGCTACATCAAAGAATGGTTGAAAAAGGTTGTTGACCAGATTACCAATGAAGGTCAAAGCCAAGGAAATCCATAAAAGGACATCAACGAGCAAATGACAAGGCATGGGACACCATCATAGTAAGTTGATACTGATTACATTCTTCTGTCTTCATCCACTTATTCTAATAAAGCTTTAACCCAGATCTCACAATTTTCTCTTTCTTCTTGCCAGGTTTTGCTATTTTCCATCACTGACTTTCTTCTTTCTACAAACTTCATTCTTGTACATCTTTGATTTGTAGTCCGCGACAGTCCCAATCGGAGTCATTCTAGCAAACACATTTTTATTTGATAGAATATGTACTGAACTATAGTTTTTTTTACAAATTCGAAGACAACGTTTTTTGGGAAATATTCTCAAATGTATTTTGTGATCCACTTTATCTAAATATAAATATTTGGGGTTGTTCTATGCTAATATTCAATGCTTGGTGTTGTTATTTGAAATTTATATCTCGTCGTAAAATTAACTCATTTCCCTTTACATGTTCATGTTCTATATTATGCATATATTCCAGCTTTCTATATTTCAGAATATTCTTCGATATACAAAATGTAAAGTCATATATTTTTTTCTCTATTCCTTGTAGGTTTGAGAAAAAACATTTGAGCCCAAAACACCATTCAAATTCGAACATGGTTTAGATTTGGATCACAAATAATCTATTAAGATACATTAATATGGATACATTTTAAATAAACATAAACAAAATCCCTTCAAACTTGAACCTGACTTTCTCGGGCTCCTAGATTGCCCGCGGGTTGATCGGTTAGTGGACTGTCAAATACTCACTTCCATCTATATATTCACATCAGGAACCCAACCGACGACCATCCCTTTCAACACTTGGCCAAATATCTCACGGCAACATCCCAACTCAACCCTATCGCATTCTTATCTCGTGTGTTCCGTTTTATACATCTTGCACCTAACACTTCTATCATATACATTTTGCACCCAACAATTCCGTGATAAAAGATAAAGTATAGATGACATAAAATAAGGGTTAATATATTCACATTTGTTATAGATATCCCATTTGCTCGCAAGATCTTTTCTGCATGTTTCTGGAGAAGTTATATACTTATTGCATATACTTGGAAAGAAGTGCGAAGGTGGCGGGCACATAAATACCCATGGAAAGCGGTCGGATAGGCTTCAAAATAGGGTGGCAAGGGTTACCGAGGAGACGAAAGCCCCGACTGTCAAATTGTATATATCATAACATTTCAGTGCAAAATGTGTAACACGAAGAGGGTATTCCTGCCATCCTCAATTCAAATTCATTATGTTTTAATTAGTGACAACTCAGTGCACAACTTTTCTTATTGGCATTAACAAGAAAATAACGTATTCAACAACGATTTACGGGAGCCCAATCGACCCCCGGGTTGGCACTATTATAAATCTTGCACCCAAAAGTTGTGTCATCTACAGTTCTTCCATATACATCTTGCACCCAAAACTTCTTCCATATACATCTTGCACCCAAAACTTCTGTGGTCTACAATTCGTCCACATATTGGAACATAGTTTGCAATTGGACCACAAATAATCTATTAAGATACATTAATATAAATACAATTTAAATAAATATATTTAAACTTGAACCTGACTTTTTTTGAACTCGTGGAGTGGTCCTATATCATCACGTCATGAGCCCAACCGACTGCAGTTCCTTTCAACACTTAGCCAATTATCTCTCCATGGGGTCGCGACTTAGCGCTATCAAATTTTTATATACGTATTCAACAAAAATTTACGGGAGTCTGACCGACCCCTGGGTTGGTGCTATTATAAATCTTACACCCAAAACTTTCGTCATCTACAAGTGCGTGATATACATCTTGCACCCAAAACTTTCATACTCTACAATTCGTCGCGACTTATCGCTATCGATTTCTTATGCCCCTTGTTCCATGATATACATGTTGCACGCAACACTTTCATGATATAAATTTTGCACCAAACACTTGCGTCATTTACAATTCGACCCCGGTTATAGAGCCTGCCTACCCGACAATCCGCAATCTGAAAAGTGGCTAGGCATCGAATGGCTAGTGGTCGATCAGAGTCACGATATAAAAGCATGAGCATAAATGTGAACCAGTGCATCTGCCAATGCATGCATTGGGACATTTTCGGAAAAACGGCTAAGTAACGAGAAAGAGAGAGTAGAATGGAAAAATAAATGGGAATTTGGTTGAGTATAGAAGAGGGAAAAGAAGGTCCAATATATTCAAATTTGCAATATATATTCCATTTCCTAGCAAGATCTTTTCTTTATGTTTCAACTGTGGAAATCAGTCAGACGTGCTTCAAAATAGGGTGACAAGGGTTCCCGAGGAGATGTAAGGCCCCACCTGTCAACTTGTATATATCAAAACATTTCAGTGAAAAATGTGTAACATGAAGAGGGTATTCATGCCATCTTTAATTAAAATTCATTCTACTTTTACTGGTGACAATTTAGTGCAGAGGTTCGCTTATTGGCATTAACAACCAAAAAACGTATTCAACATTGATTTACGGGAGCCCAACCAACCCCTGGGTTGGCACTATTATAGATCTTGCATTTCTTATGCCCCCTATTCCGTGATATATATGTTGCACACAACACTTCCATGATATACATTTTTCCCTAAACACTTGCATCATTTACAATTCGACCCTGGTTATAGAGCACGCCTACCCAGGAATCCGTGATCTGAAAAGTGGCTAGGCATTGAATGGATAGCAGTCGGCCGGAGTCATGATATAAAAGCATGAGCGCAAATTTGAATCGGTGCGTCCGCCAACGCGTGCATTGGGACATTTCAGAAAAAAGACAAAGTAATGAGAAAGAGAGGGTAGACAGGAAAAACAAACAGGAATTTGGTTGAATATAGAAGACACCCCCGAGTTGGCGCTATTATAGATCTTGCACCTAAAACTTGCGTCATCTATAGTTCTTCCATATACATCTTGCACCCAAAAATTTCGTGGTCCACAATTCGTCCACATATTGGAAAATGATTTGCATTTCAACCACAAATAATATATTAAGATACATTAATATAAATACAATTTAAATAAGTATATTTAAACTTGAACCTCACTTTTTTTTGAACTTGTGGATTGCTCCTATATCGTCACATCATGAGATCGACCGACCATAGTTCCTTTCAACACTTAGCCAATTATCTCTCCGCGTGGCCACGACTTAGTGCTATTGAATGTTTATGCCCCATGTTCTGTGATATACGTATTCAACAACGATTTACGGGAGTTCGATCGACCCTTGGGTTGGCGCTATTATAAATCTTGCACCCAAAACTTCCGTCATCTATAAGTGTGCGATATACATCTTGCACCCAAAACTTTTGTACTCTACAATTTGTCGCGACTTAGCGCTATTGATTTTTTATGCCCCCTGTTCCGTGATATACATGTTGCACACAACACTTCCATGATATACATTTTGCACCAAAAACTTGAGTCATTTACAATTCAACCCCGGTTATAGAGCCCGCCTACCCAGGAATCTGCAATCTGAAAAGTGGCTAGGCATTGAATGGCTAGTGGTCGGTCGAAGTCACGATATAAAAGTATGAGTGAAAATGTGAACCAGTGCGTCCGCCAACGCGTGCATTGGTACATTTTTGGAAAAACGGCTAAGTAACGAGAAAGAGAGAGTAGAGGGGAAAAACAAACGGGAATTTGGTTGAGTATAGAAGAGGGAAAATAAGGTCCAATATATTCAAATATGCAATAGATATTCCATTTCCTAGGAATATCTTTTTTGTATGTTTCTGGAAAGTTGTATACATATTGCATATACTTGGAAAGAAGCCTGAAGGTAGTGGACACAAAAAACAACAACTAGAAATTGGAAATTTCTTGAACCTGCGAAATCGACGATCCACGAAATACATGTCAAGAAATGGTCAACTGCGGAAAGTGGTCGGTCGGGCTTCAAAATAGGGTGACAAGGGTTCTTGAGGAGACGTAAGGCCCCGCCTGTCAAATTGTATATATCGGAATATTTCAGTGCAAAATGTGTAACATGAAAAGGGTATTCATGCCATCCTCAATTCAAATTCATTCTGCTTTTACTGGTGACAACTTAGTGCACAGGTTCGCTTATTGGCATTAACAAGCAAAAAACGTATTCAATAGCGATTTACGGGAGTCCGATCGACCCCCGGGTTGGCGCTATTATAGATCTTGCACCCAAAACTTGTGTCATCTACAGTTTCTCCATATACATCTTGCACCCAAAACTTTTGTGGTCTACAATTCGTCCAAATATTGGAACATGGTTTACATTTGGACCACAAATTATGTATTAAGATACATTAATATAAATGGAATTTAAATAAATATATTTAAACTTGAACCTGAATTTTTTCGAACTCATCGATTGGTTCTATATCGTCACATCATGAGCCTGACCGACCATAGTTCCTTTCAACACTTAGCCAATTATCTCTCCGCGGGGTCGTGCCTTAGCGCTATCGAATTTTTATGCCCATACAAGTGTGCCATATACATCTTGCACCCAAAACTTCTGTACTATACAATTCGTCGCGACTTAGCGCTATCGAATTTTTATGCCCATACAAGTGTGCCATATACATCTTGCACCCAAAACTTCCGTACTCTACAATTCGTCGCGACTTAACGCTATCGAATTCTTATGCCCCCTGTTTTGTGATATACATGCTACACAAACACTTAGGTGATATACATTTTGCACCAAACACTTTCGTACTCTAAAATTCGTCACGACTTACTGCTATCGAATTTTTATGCCCCCTGTTCCATGATATACATGTTGCACACAACACTTCTGTGATATACATCACGCACCAAACACTTACGTCATTTACAATTCAACCCCGGTTCAAAAAACTTTCAAACCATTTATCACTCTCTTCAATCCCCGCTACATTTCCACCCTTTCCAATGCACATTCGTTACGCTTTTACTATCGAATTTTACTATCGACAACTCAACGAACAGGTTCACTCATTGACATTAATAAGCAATATATGAGAGTCTGACCCACTGTCATTTCTTTTCATACCTAGCTGTCGGGTTGTCATAACCGAACTTTCCTTTCCCCTTTTACGTGATATACATCTTGCACTCAAAACTTCGGTGATCTACAATTCCATAGTTAGACAACTTTATAGCAACCGATCTCCGGGTTGATGCTATTATAGATTTTGCACCCAGAACTTCCGCCATCTACAATTCACATGGATTATGCTTTTACTGGTTGTAACTCAACACACGTGTTCGAAAGACATTGGAACTACTTTGCTTACTCACAACTCGCCATACAAATTTTCTTAACAATATTATTCCACTCTCCCCATTTTCCAAAATTTATCTTATAACCTACTTCGCAAGGACTACGCTGCTACACAACATTTGTTTGATATAGCCAATGTAAAAACTATTAGTGTGGCCCAAATGTTAGTTTGCACTATGGAACTAAGACTAGGAATACGATTTGAAGAATACTTTTGTTGTTTTAGAGTAATAAAGAAAACTTTTATATAATATTTTTTTAGCCGAAAAATTAAGTGTCGTACTATGTGCTGTGGGCCCAAGTTGAAGTGGTTTCGTCCCCATCATAAATTGAGTGGTAGGTCGAATCCAGGGGTCCTCATGATATTTCAGTCGTACGCTGAATACAAATATATATGCTTTATTTTTAAATGAGATTAGCCTTTAAATTTATTAAAAATATATATATATTTTTTTCAAAATGCATATGCTTATCAAAATAGTGTTTTATTTCTGGAATAAGATAATTTTAATTGTAATATTTTAACAAAAGCTATAATTTTTTATAATGGAAATAAAAACTACCTACTATGAAAATAAAATAATAGTTAAAATTTTTATATTTTTTTTAGTTAATTAAATGAAATTAAACTTATTAAATTGTTAGTTTGGTTTGTGTTTTTTTAATATAAGAAATCACAAAATTCCAAGAAAAGAAATACAATATAATCGCCTAAAGTAAATGAGATTGTATAATGAATCTTAAGTAGATTTTGGATCATTTTAATTACAATATTTACATGGTTCCAATTAATAATATTAATATAAAAACTTTCCTCAAATTACTTTAATATTATCATTGGTTGATTTAAAAAGTATACCAATTATTACTTGATATAGCATCAAATCTTGTTACATCACACCTATTAAAAAACTCTATCAAATCATAAGTATAATCAAATCTAAATAAACCAGATCATAAAACTTCGCATTAAAAACTATCAGGTTTATTATCATAAGTATAATCAAATCTAAATAAAACCAAATCATAAAACTGAGAGTGATGAGTCCTTCAAAGTGATTTTATAAATTTAACCCTCTTCTACATGTAAACCACTAACCTACAACTTATTAGAATGTGTTGACATGTAACTTAAATGGTTGAATGTTAAATCTACTTTTTAATTTCTTTAGTGTCATAACTAAATACCTATCAAAATACACTCTATAGGTCGTCAAATTCTTTAGAATGAGTGAGAAAGGAGTGGGCTAATTGGGAGAAAATTTTCCTTTCAAGTTATTTTTCTGGCAGGTTTTTCGACATTCCGTTTTTAAATTTCCAGTCAATCCTCTGATTGATTTTCTGAGCATCTATGTTGGTTTAAAATTGGGCATAACCCCTGGGGTAAGGTTATGAAATGCATGGAACATTGATCCATGTGAAACTGAGACTAAAACTGGGCATAACCCCTGGGGTAAGGTTATGAAATGCATGGAACATTGATCCATGTGAAACTGAGACTACCCTTGAAAATTTTGCTGGATTCTAGCCCACTTTTTTGCCTAGAGGAAAAATTGCTCACGAGTTAACTTAATCATTACATATGGTGTCAGATTGAGGTTTTCACTCTACAGGTGTTGGTCTGTCATAAAGCAAAATTGGTAAAATGGATGTTATTTGAATGAGTGGTACCTCTTCACGTGTTGGTCCTCGAGAAAATTAAAAAAAAAAAATGTGAAAACGCATTATCACCATCGTCCTCACCACCAGCAAAAAAGCATATCGCATCATCCAATAACTATGAGACATATATTTCAATAACTATGAGACATATATTTCAATAACTATGAGACACATATTTCATCTGCAACTTTTTTTTTTCCAAGAAAAAATTATCTCAAATTTATAAGAATTATAAATTCTTTTACATCAAACAGATTCAAGAACAGTCCCAAAACAGTCCAAAGATATGGAGACAGGAGGTTACATTAGGATTACTGAAATACTAGATTAGACAAATAGGATGCTCCAATAGAAAAAAAACTGACAGGAATTAAGCAAAGTGCATGCTGAAAACATCATGCTGAAACTACACTCGATGCATTTACCCTTCACCATCCTTTAGCAATTCGAAGATATTAATGCAAGAGGGCTGGATTTCCTTTCCATTATCCGAGTGGTATACCAATAGCCTTCCTTCGACTTCAGTTAGAGCCCTTTTAGAGAGAGCATCGACTTCTTTATTGTGAACTCTATAGATATGATGAATGCTGAGATCTTTGATATTTTTTGCCAATTCCATCGTTTTTTGTTTCCATCATTCAATATTCACTATGTTGAGTTTACAATTATGGTTTATCCAGTCAATGATGACCCTCGAATCGCCAAGGATTTTTAATTGATTAATTGACCAGAGAGTTGCCAGAGTGAGGGTAGCCCATAAACTCATCAGTTCCGCTTTAGTATTTGATCATGCTCCGCAGTTGATGAACCACTTGGTAACTCTCGATGGATGAGACTTGAAAATGCCTCCGGCCCCACAACATAATCCATTGGACTCAGCTACTCCATCAAAGCATTCTAAGGTGAAACCCTCCTCTTGAGTAAACTCACAGAATTGGATTGGCAGATATTTAACAGAGGAAGGCTGCCAAGAAAAAGACGACAAGATTCTATGAACTATAAAGAGTAAGGAGGGAGCACAGTCATCAAAGATCACCTTATTCCTTTCAATCCAAATCTGCCAGCATGCATGAGCAGCCAAGCTGACAAGGGCATATTTCTCCATTGAACACAACATAAAACAATCCAAGACTGAGGTGCCTTTCCATTGTAAGTTGAGAGAAAAATGGGTGGTTAGGCGATGCCAGACAACCCTCGTAAAATGGCAGTGGGTTAAGATATGGTGGATATCTTCTGATGAGTGATTACATAATTTGCAAATCCCTGGACCTTCCCAGCCTCTCTTCCGCAACATCTCCCAGGTAAGAGCTTTCCCTTTAGCATAGAGCCAAATGAATAATTTTATCTTGAGAGGAACCGACCACTTCCACAATCGTTGGAACCACAAAAGGTCAACACCAAAATTCAACTGCTGTAGCAGGGCCATGTATATATTCTTTACTGAAGTAACTCTCGATGCATCTCCACCTGCCCAAATAATTGTATCTGATGCTGAGGTTAGGGAGATGCCTGCGCTCCTTAGTGCAGAGGTGAAGGCGTCCCAATCTGAAGTGGCATCACCGCTAAGATTTAGACGACCATTGTTAATCCATAGATCCGGTAGTGGGAAGACATGGGTCGAATCTCGTGCTTGAGCTAACCGCACAATATTGAAGGTTGCAAGATGAGTTCTAAGTGGTGAAGGGAGAAGCGAACGGTCCTCCATACCAAGTATCTTGTCTCTTCTGAGAAAGATATCAGAACCCATGCCAGGCCTCCATCTAAGACAATGCAAGATAGCCTTTGATGATAATGTCAGACCCTTCCAAAATGAAGATGCCCTCTGCTGAATATGCGAAGGTTTTCTGATCCATTCTATAAGAGGCAGGTTCCCCAGGTATTTATCAACAATAATTCGATGCCAAAGGTTGTCATATGTAAGTGCCCGCCAGAAAGAATTTGCTAGGAGAGCCGTGTTGAAAATGGCTAGGTTTTTGAGTCCCCAACCCCCAGCTTTAATGGTTCTAGATAAAGTTTCCCATCTGCACAGGTGGAAACGGTGATTATCATTCTGCCCACTCCAAAGGAAATTGAAGGGAAGCCTACACAGAAGTTTCAAGATTGAAGAGGGAATCTTCTCCAAAGACATCCAGAAGACAGATAGACTTTGTAGCACTGAATTGACAAGGATAAAATGCCCTCCCAGGGACAACCACTTGTTGCACCAAAAACTTATTTTTCTTTCAAACTTAGCCACCAACCAGCGCTAATCTTCAGAATTTTTTGCTCCGGGCTTTAAAACATATCCCAGGTACTTGAAGCCTTGACTTAAATCAATGAAGGAAAAGGGGAGAGTCACTTTTAAGGAGCAAAGTTTTGTTTCTGCTAGCCCCCAATAATGTGCTGTGGACTTTCCAAAATTGATGCAAAGGCCCAAAGCATTGTAGAATTTCTGAAGCAGCTCCAGGATCACTATCCATTCCGAATGATTAGCCTTTGACATCAAGAGAACAACATCAACAAACATTAGATGTACAATATTTATAAACTTAGAAACCTTTATACCTGAGATATGATGATCTGAGACATTTTTTGTTAGCAACAAGCTGAGGCCTTCCATTATCATGATGAATAGGTATGGTGAGAGTGGGCATCCCTGGCGGAGTCCCCTCTCGCTCTTGAAAAACTTGGTCGCCTCTCCATTAATCAACACAACAAAATTTGTGCTAGTAAAACAGGACATAACCCAATCAGTAATCTTTATACCAAAGCCAACTGAAAGTAAAATCAACCTTAAGAATCCCCAGTCGATGTTGTCAAAGGCTTTTTTGAGGTCTAGCTTCAAAACCAGGGCATTAGAGTTTTTCTTTTTTATGCTATGAAGTCCTTCATGAGCCGCACCAATAGCATCCTGGATTCTTCTGCCCTTGAGAAACCCCATCTGTTTGGCAGAAAGACATCTTTCTAAAATAGGTTTGATTCTGTTTGAGAGAACTTTTGAGATAATTTTGTAAATAAGATTGCAAAGGGAGATCGGACGGTATTCGTTGAAGGAAACATAGTTATTTTCCTTTGGGATTAATGCCAGGAAAGTAGAGTTTATGCTTTCGATGACTTTACCATTTAATCACGAATCCTCCACCATCTGAAGTAGGTCTTCTCCTACAAGGTCAAAGAAGTAGATGAAGAATTCAAACATCCATCCATCAGGTCTAGGGCTTCTCTCTTTTTTGAAATGATCCAGGATTCATTTTAGCTCCAACAGAGTGGCTGGTTTATAGAGGTCATCAACTTCTTCCTTGGTAACCATTTTTGGGTAAAGGCTAGCAATGTTGGAAATTTCATTTAAGTTTGATCTATTGCTGGCTTTGAAGAAATGTTTGTAATGTGAAATTGCCTCCTCTTTGATTGCTTCCTGCCCACAATGAGTGCCGCCATACTCACTTGAAATGGACCAGATATATTTTTTATTTCTATTCTAACTGGCCACCTTGTGTAAAAAATTTGTGTTAGAGTCTCCGCTTCTTAGCCAGGTGGCTCTGCTCCATAATCTCCAACTGTTTTCCTCCTCACGAAGAAGGGTGTTCCTACTACATTCCAGTACTTTTAAAGATTTGCTGTCCTCCACAGATAAGGCATAACTGACTGATTTTTTTAAGATCTGAATGATCTCAAACTCCAGTTTATTTAGCTTGAAATTTTCTTTTTCCTTTTTAGCTTTGCGCCAAGATTTTGTTTTTGCTTTAATTACCTTTAATTTCCACACCATACGCAGCTGAGGACTGTCTTCCTGCAAAAAATATGGGTCCTTCCATACGCTATGAACTAAAAGAGAGAAATCAGAATCCGCCAGCCAGTGATGATTGAACTTGAACGGGAAAGCTTTGTACAAAGGAGAGGCTTCCAAATGAAAGAAGATGGGGGCATGGTCCATCTTCAAAACCAGAGCCTTCGAGTTTTTCTTTTTTATGCTTTGAAGTCCTTCATGAGCCGCACCAATAGCATCCTGGATTCTTCTACCCTTGAGAAACCCCATCTGTTCGGTAGAAAGACATCTTTCTAAAATAGGTTTGATTATGTTTGAGAGAACTTTTGAGATAATTTTGTAAATAAGATTGCAAAGGGAGATCGGACGGTAGTCGTTGAAGGAAACAAAGTTATTTTCCTTTGGGATTAATGCCAGGAAAGTAGAGTTTATGCTTCCGATGACTTTACCATTTAATCACGAATCCTCCACCATCTGAAGTAGGTCTTCTCCTACAAGGTCAAAGAAGTAGATGAATAATTCAGACGTCCATCCATCAGGTCCAGGGCTTCTCTCTTTTTTGAAATGATCCAGGATTCGTTTCAGCTCCAATAGAGTGGTTGGTTTATAGAGGTCATCAGCTTCTTCCTCGGTAACCATTTTTGGGTAAAGGCTAGCAATGTTGGAAATTTCATTTAAGTTTGATCTATTGCTGGCTTTGAAGAAATGTTTGTAATGTGAAATTGCCTCCTCTTTGATTGCTTCCTGCCCACAATGAGTGCCGCCATACTCACTTGAAATGGACCAGATATATTTTTTATTTCTGTTGTAACTGGCCACCTTGTGTAAAAACTTTGTGTTAGAGTCTCTGCTTCTTAGCCAGGTGGCTCTGCTTCGTAATATCCAACTGTTTTCCTCCTCACAAAGAAGGGCGTTCCTACTACATTCCATCACTTTTAAAGATTCACTGTCCTCCACAGATAAGGCATAACTGACTAATTTTTTTAAGAAATCTGAATGATGTCAAACTCCAGTTTATTTAGCTTGAAATTTTCTTTTTCCTTTTTAGATTTGTGCCAAGATTTTGTTTGTTCTTTAATTACCTTTAATTTCCACACCATACACAGCTGAGGACTGTCTTCCTGCAAAAAATATGGGTCCTTCCATACGCTATGAACTAAAAGAGAGAAATCAGAATTCGCCAGCCAGTGATGATTGAACTCGAACGAGAAAGCTTTGTACAAAGGAGAGGCTTCCAAATGAAAGAAGATGGGGGCATGGTATGACACAAAGGGTAATTCTAATCAAGATTTTGACAGTCTTGCCCGAGCCAGTAAGTGATCTGAAACTAAGAATCTATCTAGACGCCTAACAATTGAATCTTTACCAGAGCGCCTGTTTCTCCAGGTGGGAACCAGATTTGTCGGCAAGACATCGATTAAGTTCTTTGAAGCAAAAAGATCTCTGTAGAAATCTTTGTTAGGCCTTGAGGGAGAGGCGCCCCCCCAGTGTTCATCCTCCGAAAGAATAATGTTCAGATCACCGCCTAGAATGAGATTAGGAGTGGAGAGTAAACTGTTGTTTGCTAAAGATGTCCAGAAATGTTTTTTTTCAACGCAAGGCCCATACACATTGAGAAAAGCCAACTCCTGATTGGTAGCCAGATGATGGCCTACCAACAAAATTCCTCCAATTGTCAGGAAGGGAGTCAAGTCAAAAACAAAGGGATCCCAAGAAACGAGGAGGCCCCCAGAATTTCCAATAGAATTAATAGCTGAAGAGACCCAAGAAGGGCAAAAATGATGTATAAAGTCCCTAGACTTTTGATCATCCGAGAGGGTCTCTTGAAGAAAAATAATCGCAGGAAATGTACCTTCTAGCAGTCTATGAAAGGAAGCAGCTTTGAGGGTGCCTCTAATCCCTCGAATATTCAGAGAGAGCACCAACATCACTTAGACCGGGCTAAGGCCTTCAAAGCTCTAAGGGCCTTCCCATCCATGGGAGGGATGACAATAACTTTTGGTTGGATGCTTGAAATTTCCTTTTTCGTTCTGGAGCTAAGCGTCTGTAAGGGGGAAAGTTCAGTACCTAGTCCTCTAGACCAAGCAAAAGCTTTCCTATCTTTGTCTGTAAGGTGGGTGGAGGAAGTACCAGTCTTCGAAGAGGGATCGATGAGTTCTTTGCCACGAAAGATGGGTAGCTGGGAGGAGTTACCAGGAAGTAATGGCCAGGAGGAAGAAGAGTTTAGTAAATCGGAGAGGCAAGCTTCATCTTCCTCAGCCTCCCTATAGCCTGGTAGAACCTAGAGTGAAGCTTCCAAATCTAGAGAGGTGGAGGAGTTTCTGAATCTAGAGAGGTGGAGGAGTGGATATGGAGCCTAATCGGAGAGGATGGATGTGGGTGGATCAGAAGGGGAGAAAGATCCNAGGAGGGGAGGGAGCCAGTCTCTAGAGGAGAAATAGGAGTAGAGGCAGAGGGATCAGTAGTGCAGGGATCAAGAGGGAGGAGCTCAGATTCAAAAGGGGAAACGTTTGCACTGGTGGAAGATGATAGCCAGAGGGATTTGTTTAATGCTTCCTTCTCTGCGTCAGTAAGGGACATAAAAAAGAAGGGGGCAATGCTGTTTGATTTTATCTGAAAGAGAGACAAACTGGCTGATGGAGGGTGGGGGAAGAGGTAAGGAGGAAACTTCCAAAAATCTCAGGGAGGGGTCTTCGTCCACATAATCAGGAGGGTTTAAAAGCAGGTCATTGTCTTCCGAGGGTTCGTTTAGATCTTTACCTGGGCAAGAACGACGGAGGTGTCCTGTTTTTCGGCAGTGGTTATAGCGGAAGGGGAGCCCTAGATATTCCAGTGTTTGAGCTATCTTCCTTCCTCTCCATTCTATTTCAAGGATTTCCGGTAGACCAACACAAATGTCCATAGCTACCAGCACTCTGCCCATTTTTCTCACCGGACCAGAGAGAGATTGAGGATCAATAGCAATGAAAGTGCCCAAAGAGTCGCCAATAGCTTTAAAAGCTCATTCATTCCAGAGGAACAATGGGAGGCCCGGGAGAAAGACCCAAAGGTGCCTGTGCTGAAAATAGTCAATGTCGGGGTTGAAAGCCATTTTCCAGTTCTTGAGCATGAGACTTGAGCACAAATGTCCATATGCAACTTTAAACACACGCGTCATTGGTATCAAAAGCACCCACATCAAATCACTGCTCAACCCATCGACTGCATTTTTAAAAGGCATAAGCGTGCTTGCATGCAATTTCTATATTAAAAGCATATGCGTGCTTGCAATTTCTATATTAAAAGCATAAGCGTGCTTGCATGCAATTTCTATATTAAATTTGACTTACCTTGAGTCCCTACATTCTCCAATTTCAATATCGATGGCGAACCTAACTATATCCAGTCCGCGTGCTGTAGCTTTTTCCTCCTCCATGGCCTCTTCTTCTGCGTCTACTTCTTATTCTGATTGCGATGTGTTTATTAATCATCGCGGTCCGGATGTAAAAAACACCTTCGCCATCCATCTTTACAGACGTCTTTCGTCCAGTTATTTGAGAGTCTTTCTGGACAGGGAGGAGATGAAGAAGGGAGAAAACTTTATTTCCCAAATAGAACAGGCTATCCATGCTGCATCTGTCCATATTGCAATTTTTTTACCAAGGTATGCGCAATCTAAATGGTGCTTGAAGGAACTTGTCCTCATGGTAAAATCGGGGGCTACCATTCTTCCAGTTTTCTACAAGGTTGACCCCTCTGTGGTCCGCCTGGCGGACAAAAGCGAAGCATACTTTGAAAGTGTGTTTCAAAGTATCTCTATTGTGTTTCAAAGAAATTGACAAAGATAGGAGGGCTTTGTGGTCTGTCTAAACTTCAACATCTGGACATCATTGTGTGTGAAAGAATAGAGGAGCTACCAAATATTGAAATGTTGATATCTTTGGAGGGGTCGAGTGTTAGTGGATGTGTGAAGCTCAAGATCATACCAGGGTTGGGGCAGCTCAGGAAGCTTAGGTATCTGGATGTTCGTCGATGCCATGAGATAGTGGAGTTGTCCGGCGCAAAACATTTAATGTTGTTGAAGCATCTAGATGCTTGTGACTATCCGAAACTACGGTGGGATGAGGGCGTGCTCGAAGAAGTGCACCAATGATTGAAGGAAGGCCTACTTGTATGATGATTGTAATGTTTACTAGCACAACCACATAATTGTGGTTGATCAACGTCGAAAGGCTGATAAGATGAAAAGAATCCTTAAAAGAATATATTAAATTTTATTATT
>SNQJ01S0221752.1:0-15013 GCA_010110895.2 Picea sitchensis
AGTAGATCTTTGGTAGAGTATTCTACTAGGGTAAACTAATTGAAGAGTATTCTTGTTAGTTTATGTTCATGTTGGATAGCTTAGGATTGCAAGTATTTCGTTCTAAGCTTATTTCAATATAACTATCTATTTCCATGCTTCACAATTTTCTTGAGTTTTGCAGGTGATCTCAAAAGGACTATTGGGATAGCATCGAAGAGGAGCCTACCCTTAGCCCTTTCTCACACTCTAAGCATCTCTATTTTCCATATTTGTTTCTGCATACATTCCATATTTATTTCAGCATTCTAACACTCTTAGATAGGTCAATAATATTACATTTTACTTGCAGATTTTTATGTGGAAATTTTCTGTGTAAGAGTAGAAAATTTCTTTAACATTTTGTTGTGTTTTTCAGCATTTTCAGCAAGCTTTTGGTTGCTGGTTTTTGCATAAACTTACCAGCAACAAGGGGAAACACTGCCCAAATTCGTCCACAAGCCTCAATCAAGACATATCTTCAGTGGGTAACAATTTACTAACCCTTTCCTAGTGTATATTTGTGTATTTCAAGCTATTTTATTGATATTTCTGTACATTTGTAAGCTAACTTATTGCCGACACCTTGGGAGTGTGCTTGGCCTAGCCAACCCCCCAAAATCCTCTTGGCCTGATTTGTAATTTTATTTCCAAGTCATTCTTTCAATTCTTTTATTTTTTTTGCTTTAGGTATTAATATTACCGAGATAGTTTCTGCCTGAGTAGTCAGCCAGGAGCCTGTCTAATCTCTGTATCTTCGGAGACATAAGACTGAATGCCCTGCTTTCCTGTGCAGTCATATCTCAGTAATATTAATCCAACTTGCCGGCACCTTGGGGGAGTCATCCCCAAAATCGCCTTGGCTTAAGGGAAATCAAATTTTTACTTATTTTCGTTTTCATATTGCCGGCACCTTGGGGGAGTCATCCCCAAAATCGCCTTGGCTTAAGGGAAATCAACTTGTGGTGATTTTTGATGCTATCTAGTTAGAATATCTTCAGTGGTCATCATTTACAAGTTATCTTTGCTTCAAGTATTTCATTTTATATGCTCACGCCCTCATGATGAATGGTTAGATAACTTAGTTGCAATCTTAGTGCTTTAATTCATCTCTTCTCAAGTTATTTGGCTAATTCTCTAATCTTTTATGCATATGACATGAATATGGTTTAAAATCCTTTCGTTATCTTGCTAAGTTTACATTTTCAAGCGTTTTTACTTTCATAAGCTCAACGTTATGGGATGAATGGTTAACTTTGCAATTTCGTTTTTGGTACTCACTTTAGCATTCGTCCTACATCTTTCCTTGGCAATTCGTCCTACTTCTCTTTTGCAATCAATGGTTTATGGTGATGACGGAATAATGTGATAATGGATGTCTTAGAGCTCGCGTTTTTGTTCATGGTTTAAGCACCTACGTCCCAGTCTTATTTCAAGTATACTTCATATATCTTATGTTTATGGGATGAATGTTTTACATGTTGAGCATCTCTACTTTTGATTCATCTTCACTTATGGTCTAAACATCCATGTCTCAGTTTACTTCAAGCACTCTTTTCATATGATCTCATGCTTATGGGTTAAATGTTGCACATGTTGAACATCTCTGAGCTCACGTGTTTGTTCATGGTTTAAGCCTCCACGTCTTAGCTTTACTTTAAGCCACGTCTTGCATATATGATCTTATGTTTATGGGTTAAGCATTTCACACTCTAGGCATCTATACGCTCAAGTTATTTCATTTTATGGTCCAAGACATATACACTCACGGTTTACATCTTTCAAGTGCCCACGCTTCATCTCTTACTTGTAGTTATGTGTGGAATGTTTATGGATTAATGGTTTAATATTGTGCCACGTTTATTTTATGTTATGACATGATGATGATGGTTTAAATTACACATTGCAAGCATCGTTTTATACACATTTTCATTTCGGCCATACGCTAAAAACTAAAATTTTAAAGGTCTAAAACTTGTCTAAAAGCAACCAAACACACCTAAAGACCCACCCGCGGGTCATAATAACATTTAGCAACATTTTAGGGGCCTCATTCATCCATCTCCACCATCTAAAACGGGTTTGAGGGACACCCAGGGGGAAGTGGTGGGGGACCGTCTCGTGATTTCATTGGGGAGATCCCTTCTGGGCGAACTCTTACTGTCAGGGCTGACCTTGGAAGCTAGGGTAAGGCCTCGTTAGCCTTACTATCTTGAGCACCGGGAAGTCATTTGGCCAAGGGAGGAGGAATCTTGAAGCACACATCTAGTCTAGGGGGAAGGGGATTAAAATTTGTAAAATCTTTAAACAACTCCTACAACACTTAGTTGCATAGATCACTTGTGTATGTTTGGGGGGTATTAGATGTATGCATAGGCAAACATAACTTGTGGAACATTTCATTTTTTATCTATTTATTGCAACTACATGTTTATATCTGTTATGTTTACATGAGCAATTGATTTACTTATTTGAATATCCTGATAATTTGCTTATTGTGGTGTGAATCAGGAAAGTTTTGAGTATCCCACTTGGGGAGGCATCACTTTCCTTGGTTCTTGAGTGCTTTGTGTGATTGTTTCCAGTGAAGGCGGTCCAATGGAGTAAGTGCCATTGGGGCATGCTTGGCTCTTGTTTGTTTCACTTACACTTGTGAATCTTTGTATCTTTCTTGTGTATCTTGTATCTAATTTGTGTATCTTTGTATCCTTTGTGTATGGTGTAGTCTTTTGTAACACTTAGAATTCTTTTAGTTGTACTTTGGGTTTGTGGGTAGTTGAACTTGTTCACCTTGTAAACATTGTTGTAAGGAACCACCCTCAAATAGTAGTTGACCCCATTGCCCAACCTTAGGCACTAGTCTTAGTTGACTTAGGGAAAGGGCTGCTTCACATTTAGATTAGACTTGCACTTGCATTGCTGCTTGTCATAAGCCTTCACATTTAGATTAGACTTGCACTTGCATTGCCGCTTGTCATCATAGGCTAGTCATCTCCCTTGGCCTATAACAAATTGAAACTAACTCCTAGAACTTTAACTCTTTAAAATTAACTTAGTAACTAGGGACTACCCCCTTTGGCTCTCTTAGGAGGCCTTAGAAGGGAAGAAGTTCCAGCCACATGCATAAAGGTGGGACTGGGACTTAGGACAGGTCTCCCTGGAGGGCACACTAAGTGAGCTGGACTAGCCTAACAGTGAAAGGGGTGGCATTAGGGATGGAAACAATACCCACCCTGGCTACCAGGTAGGTGGACATCCCAGAGACCACACCACCTCTATATTAAGGGAGTTTGAATGGATATCCTTGGGAATCCTTTCCTTCTTATGGATAGCTGTTGGCCCTGCTATCGCATGCTAGGAAGGGTTTTAGGCAGTCAAGGTTTTAACCGGCGTAATGGTGGAGATTCCCCACCCACAATCACCTCGATGGGGAGCTCTTTCTATTTAGGGGTGGCTAAACCCAAGGGAGAAATCCCTAACAATTCCAATTTATAAAGGGTCATGTTTTAAGACTCTCAAAGACTATGATAGGTTTCCTCTCACAGACACGCCAACAGAGATAGTCGATGAGAAAAATCTTCCAATCTAATGGCACCCGCTTATGGACACAAATAAAGCTAGAAGAGTGTGTTGCAGTGGTTAGCACTTCAAAGTATCAATGACTACCTTTACCATATATATATATGAGCAATGATGAATGTAATTATTGACTAAGTCAATGATTGCTAAACAAAGACAAATGGCTTATAATACTTCTTCAATAAATACAAAAGATACTTTGCATTCAATGTGTAAAATCAACTTTATTATATCACAATGCAATAAATATGCTCATAAACCAATATTGTTACCGCTAGCCACTATGTGCATTTAGCAGTGACGCTTTCATTAGGGCTCAATTTGAAGGCAAAAAAAAAGAACGCTTGCACAATTGCCAAAGAAAGTAATTCACATACTTCAATGCCAACCAAATCACAATTACACTTGAACAAGGGTTAAAAGAGGCTTGACGCCATCAATATTGTTGCTACAAAGGTGACATTGGTTCTAATCCCAGGTTAAGAGAGGCAAAGAAGGTAAACGCTTTGGGTAAATTTAACCAATGAAAATGCTTAAAACCTCTATATATCAAGGGGATGAGTCAGCCTAACTTTGAACTGCCAAAGTTTAAATTAGGCAAGACGTCATCAACAATTAGGGTTAGTTCAAAAGCTAGGGTTAGTAGGGTTTCCACCAAGAAAGTTTGAAAGAGTTGTTTTAACACAAAAGAAGCCCAACGTTTTAGGTTTGGACTAGTGCCTTAGGGTAAATGGACAAGAGAGGTTAATGGCTTCAGAGAATCTAAATCTAAGGATGGAAGAGTTAGGCTTAATGGTGTCAAGAATGGCGTGGCCACCAAGTCAAAACTCCTATGGGAGGAGGCTCATTCGTAGCTGTGCTGTGGGCCTCATGCTCCTCCCTCTTCCTCAAATATCCTTGGCAAAAAAAACGGCTAGCTTCAAAACTATAAGTCTAGGGCTGAAAAGTGTTTGGGACAAGGTTTTCAAACCCTAAGATCAAACCCCTAGGTGTAAACTAAATTAGGCCTAGGACGCTTCCTCCTTCAACTTATAATTCAAAACTAACTCGAAAAAAGGAAAGGCTAGTGTAGCTATGTATTGCTTAACCCCTCTTTAATCAATGGCTAAACAAGTTTTACCATGGGGACATGAAGCAAAAACATACTTGTGTGATTGCTCCCTAGAGTTTCAATGATAAAGCATAATAATAACAATGTAACTATACATGTAAGATATTTAATCAAGAAGTTTTGATGAGAAAAACACTTTACAAATCTTCATGAAGAAGCTTATCAAACCCTTAGTTGTAAACCTTCCAATGATAGGTAAAACACCACATGCATGCTAAAAATGATCCTCCTCAAGTGTAGCACCACCCCCAAGTATAAATATCCAAGATAAAAGATAAAAGAGTCACCTCACAAGAGAGCAAGTTTTGTTATGTCTGGAAATGAGGCTAAAACGTCCCTAATTTATAATATCCGTTATCCTAATTACAAATAGGTTTATTAAAAGCCAAATGTTAAGGTTGATTCTGAATATATCTGTAGTTTACGCCAGCATTTAGCAAACAAAAATGAGCTTAAAATGGAGACGCCGTGTGCCCCTATGAGGGAGACGCTTACCTTTCTGTGGTATAATTCACTATCTAGAAAGAAACGCTTGGGCCTCCTCCTGGGCCTCCTAACCCCGCCATGGTGCTAAATGAAGCTCAAAGACACCCAGCCATCCTCAGCTCCAAAAAATGTCTCACCGTCCTGGGTGGCGCCCCATCCATCAAGGCCATCGGGTCCCATCCTCAGAGGGGTTGTCTCCATAGGTCAAATCGCCAAAGCCGCCCCATGAGGGTGTCCTTCTCTTCATGCAGGGGCTCATTATCACCATGTCATGCCCTCCCGCCATCTCGAAGAACCATCCGATGGGCTCTCACCCCATGGAGGTCCAACAGCCAATCATCTCCCCATGTGCACCGACCAAATTCGCCCAATCGGTATGGTCCTATGACCACGCCTCCATGTGGGCTCTTCAGCCCCAGACATCATAGCAATGTAAATCATATCTCATCATTAAAAGTTATCAAACATATGCATGAAATCCCTATCATATCTTCTAAGAGCTCAAGGACATTACACGGATCTACTATACAAAGCCAAGGGAAACCAACAAGACAACTCCATTGGGCTGCTAATACCCACAAGAGATGGAAATTTTCCTCAAAGGATCATTCAAGCCATGTTTAATGTGGTGGGATATGGTTTTTAGGGATGTCCAATCATAGTAATACCAAGGGAAGTTGCGTTCGCCTCAGGTGCCTTTGTAGGAGGCGAATGGCTTCTCAATCAAGGATGCATTTTTTCCAATTCCTTTATTGCCTTATTCTTCTTTTTACTTCGTCCCAATTTAAGATGACACTACCTTGGTTGGTGTCTCGAGTCATTAGCTACCCATCGTATCTTCACAGAATGATAAGCAATACCTTTTTGACAGTGATCTCTTCTATTACATGCAACGCCAAAGGTCAACGCCTCGCTTGGTGACCGTGATGGTGGCAATGTCATACCGCTAAATAACACGGCGGAAATACAATGGGTCAAGCCGATGAGACCTCCTATCCTGTTGGTTAGGTCTTGTTATTATTATTATTATTTTTCTCTTAGGGTCCCTAGTTTCTTATCGAGTGTATTGCCTCTCGTGATCCCCTGCGAAGCATCTCTAGGTTTTATCGGTTTTATTCTTTACCACCGCTTTTACCCCCTGGCTCCTTTAGCCCCTTCTTCCCACAAGACAAAGTGTACCTCGTAGAGGTCATCCTAATGCATGCACTAGGGGAAAGTTGGGATGGATGAGCGGGGTATAGATGTAAAAGTGATAAGATGGTGGAGCGGACGATGGCTCCAGAAACCCCCTGGTGGCTAACCAAACCCACGAATAATAGGCTTGCTAGGTTACCCCATCAATTACCCCAACAATGTGGTCAAGTGATTAGTAAGATCGAAGCAGTCATCTAAAATGAAAGGAATCTAATGCATATATAAGAAGGTTATAATGACTGGGGCCATGACACATACCATGATGACTGGACCGGATTACCTCATGGGAGCAAGAGTCCCCATGCAAACCCGTGCCTGAGATGGATGTCGCCATCATCAATGTGACAACTGGCTTCTAGAAGAAGAAAGATAGTCTCTCTGTGGCTATTCCCTGTCACTCCACTTTGTGATCTATGTCTAGGGACCATGTAACCTCTCGAGACATGATTCCTAGTTATCCATAGATCGGGATAACATATGGTCTCCAACTCTTGGGGACATGTGCTAACCAGAGCTTGATGAGAGAACCTCAGCAACACTGGCGAGACTCCTGCGGACTGGCTCACAATTTGACAAGAAGGCATCAACATGCCAAAAGATGGGGTGGCATTGCCACCCCAAAGAAATAGCACATACATGGTAAAATGTGCATATAAGGGCAAATCACAAATGTAAACAAGGTTTACCTCAGATTTCACTGCTAATGCATGTTGGTGTAGTTTCAACAACCACTTAGGTTAATTCAGCAACGCCCTCGAGCACTCATTTCTTTGTGCTTCATCATAAACCAAAACAATGATAAATCATGCTAGCATAAAATGTCAGTGAGTTAGAACATATATCACACATCATCTGAGTCTCAAAGTTCACCATGGAGGCGGTGGGACAAAACTTGCCAAGTCCATCTCTGAGCAGAGTACTCAATCCTATCCGAGAAAGGGTCATGAAACATTTCAGCAAACCAACTCAAAGGGTCTGTAAACTGGTTACCTAGGTGTTTTCTGCTCTAAAGAAAGAATTGACAAAAATTAGTAGAAGATTGGCACATCATCAAGACTAAGTTGAAAAACCGATTGGAAATAACATTACCCAACCAACCCCTGAAAACTAGGGTTTGCCCAGGAAGAAAATCAACATAAAAAGGTCTTTCCTCTAACTACACCTCCAATGGAAAAGGCGTAGCAATAACCTATGGTTGGGATGAAAAGTCATGAGTAAACTCCTCAGAAAACGATGTCTTTACTTGTATCAAAATTTGAGCATACTGGTGGTTGGCAATCATCTTCTATGGTGAATCCAAATGCTCAGAGGGTACCTCCTATCAAACATCTCAAGGTAAGAATGAAAATCATCCTGAAGATAAGGTAGTAGGTCATCCCTGTGTGTTTTGAAAGCTACAAGTAAAAACCTCACCACCTTGTTGCCATTGGTTATTAGCAAACTGCTGCGACAACTGCAAGGGCAACAAACTGAGATGAATCTCGCTAAGTCATAGATAGATTCAGGGTCATAACCAACTACATCCCACCCCTAATGCTCTCCCAGCCACAGAACTCTATCAAATCAACTATATCAGACGTTATCATCATAACATGCAGATTTGATCTATCCTCCTCCTCCTTTCATGCATAAGCATCATCAAAAATTATGAGGAGGGTAACTTACTGTTTCTTGTGGTGCATGGGTTCGATGTTCTCGCGATAAAAGTTGCTTCTTCATCCCCATGGATCTGCCTATTCATCCGAGGCTTCATTTCCTCTTCCTTTGAATCAAGTAACACGGTATCATTAGAAATTAAGCGAAAATAATCAACTCATTCTCTGTTTTACGGCAGAGAGAAAGCAATTTTACGACTTCATCAGTACAGTATTAATTTAATATTTTATCTGTTCTGTCGTTCTTAGCCTCCTCAATCACGTTTCCTATTCCTCATCGGGTCAAAATTTGTTCCTCTTTTTTATCTTCAACAAAGGCTTCATGGGAGACTAGTTTTATCAAACTGGGGGTGTGCATAGTATTGGTCTTGGTTAAAAAGAGACTCTCTTCAATTTTAATGGCCATGTTGTGAGATTCTGCAAGTGTTTTTGGCTTTTCTTATCTAGAAGGAAACTCCTCAAATGTCCCTCAAGTCCATTAGTATAGAGGTAAATCCTATAAGGCCTTCGTGACGCTGGCTTTGTGAACCGGTAAAAGGCCGAAATCTCACCCCAAAAAGCTCCCGATAACCCTTTTCGACTCGCCTTATGCCTTCAAGATATTTTATCAATGATTGTACAAATTCCATTTCCATGGTCCACTTTAGGCGGAAAGTGCTCTTCAAAGAGTTCCAATAGAATTGATGTTGGTAGCTCTGAGGTTATTCACCATCTTCCTGCCTCTCCAGGGAGAGATGAGAAGAGCTTCATCACTAAGTTTTCACCTCGGCCATTGATGCTGTGGAAGTGTTGAAGAATTTCCAAAATCTTCTCATGTGGGACTCTGGGGACATTCGTCATCGATGCCAACAAAACGAGGAAGGAAATCCTCATAACGAGGGAGGCATTTTCCTGATATCCATGGATTTTTCTCATATCTAAAGGTTCATAGCTCCCGGTCCCTATCAGAAGCCATTTCATCATTACCTGAGTCGCCGTGATAGTTCTGAAACCAACAAAGAATAGGGGAAAAGGTAGTGGAGTCGCCGTAAGCTTACAAGAAAGGTTTCTAAAGAAAAGCTTACCAAAAGTTTGTCGTTTCCGCTGAGGAATAGACCTGTTCGCATAATGGCAAGCCAAAAATGTTATCGCATTTACTTGTAGGAAGGGTTTTAGGTAGCTCGAGTCAAGGCTTTAACCTATGTATCAGAGCCCCCACCAATCGGCCAACACCGATGGGGATCTCTTTCTATTTATGATGGCTAGTCCAAGGGAGACGCCCTAGTAATCTGGGGTTCTCAAGGAGAAGGGTCAAGGTTTAAGACTCAAAGACTAAGGATAGGTTTCCATTAATGCCAATAGAGATAGTCATGTGAGAAAATCTTCCAATCGCATCGTATGCACCGCTTACAGGACAAGACAAATAAAGCTTAGAAGACGTATCGCAGTTGGTTAGTACTTCAAAGTATCAATAATCACCCTTTAACATATATATACGAGCAATGATGAAATGTAATTATTGACTAAGTCAACGATTATTAAACAAAGACAATGGATTATAAATTTACTTCTCAATAAATACAAAAAGATAATTTCTGCATTCAATGTAAAATCACTTTATTATATCACAAATGCAACAAATATGCTCATAACCAATATTGTTGTTATACACTATGCAGATGAGGGTGACGCCACCTAGTATTAGGTCAATTTTGAAGGCAAAAAAAGAACGTTTTGCACATTAAGCCAAAGAAAGTAACGGTACTTCAATGCCAACCAAATCACAACGCCTTACACTTAAGCAAGGGTTAAAAGAGGCTTGACTATCAATATTGTTGCCGCTACAAAGGTGACGCTAGTCTTGAATCCAGGGTTTAACCGAGAGCAGTAAACGCTGGTAATTTAACCAAATGAAATGCTTAAACCCTATATGGTGATAGGTCAAGAACTTTTAGTCCAAGTGCAGCCGAATAGGGCAAGACGCCATCAACAATGAAGAAAACAAAAGTTAGTTAGTAGGGTTTCAATTCAAGAAAGTTTGAAAGAGTTGTTTCAACACAAAAGAAGCTCCAGTTCAGAAATTTGGTAACAGCCTTAGGGTAAATGGAGTCAGGGGAGTAAGGCTAATGGCTTGGGAGAATCTAAATCTTAGGACGAGAGACTTAGGCTTGATGGTCCCCAGAATTGCAGGGCCACCAAGTCAAACCCTAAGGGGAGGAGGCTATTCCGGTGTAGCTTAAGCTACACCTCATGCTCCTCCCTCTTTCCTCCTTAGAACTTTTCAAGTAAACGGCTAGCTTCAATTCAGTAAGTCTAGGGCTGAAAAGTGTTGCTTTGGGGACAAGGCTTTTCAAACCTCCTAAGGTCAAAACGCTAGGTGTAAACTAAATTAGCCTAGGGACGCCTTCTCCTCCCTCCTTCATAACTTCTATAATTCAAAACTAACTCTAAAAAGAATGGCTAGTGAAGCTATGGTTGTGATAAACCTTCTTGTCACTGCTAAAATAAGTTTCTACCATAGGGTATAAAGCCACACCTACTTTGTGTGTTACCCCTTAGGATTTTAATGATAAAGGTTATTAGCTTAATAACATTGTAACTATGCATGTAAGAATTTTTAACCACAACCATTCAATCAAGAAGTTTTGATGAGAAAACACTTTACAAATTCATGAAAAAGCTTATCAAACCCTAGTTGTAAACCTTCCAATGATGTGTAAAACACCACATGCATGCCAAAATGATCCTCCTCAAGTGTAGTTCCTCACTCCAAGAGCAAATATTCAAGAAAAGAGCTAAAGAGAAGTCTCCCACAAGAGAGCAAGTTTTGTTATGTTCAAATGAGCGAAAAAACATCCTCAATATATAACAATCCATGACCTTTAAATTCTCACAAAATTGGTCATTAAAACAATTTCACAAGGTTGACTTAATATTATTCAATTATTTGTCAGCTATTAAAATGCTACAAATGCCAAAATGAGCTAAAAATGGAGACGTCGTGCCCCTATAGGGGAGACGCTATTCTTTCTGTGGCATAATCATCATCCAAAGAAGCAAAACATTATTCCTCCTGGGCTCCCTGCACCCCGCCATGTGTGCCAAACAGCCCAACACACTCATCTACTCCAAAACGTCCAACCCGGCCTTGGGTGGCATCCCATTCATCAAGGCCATCGCCCCATCCGCAGGGGCTCTGCTCCCCCATAGTCAAATCTCTCAGCCAAAGCGCCCTCGGGATGAGGGTGTCCTTCTTCTTTCTCCACATGGAGGCTCGCCATCACCTCACATCTCAAGAACCATCCGAAGCAATTCTTTCAGTCCATGGAGGTCCGATCTAATCATCTCCCATGTGCACCAATCCTATGGTACCTCCGCCCACCTATATGGTCCTCAGACATCAAAGACTACTCTCCGGCCTACTGCCCTAGACATCATAGTACAAAAATCATATCTCATCATTAAAGCACAAACATATGCATGAAATCCCTATCATATATTCTAAGAGCTCAAAGACATTGGCAATACCCTAACAGTACAAAGCCAAGGGAAACCACAAAGAACAACCTTATTACTAATACCTACAGGAGATGGAAAGTTTCAAAGGATCATTCAAGCATGTTTAATGTGGTGATATGGTTTTAGGGATGTCCAATCATAGTAAGCCCAAGGGCGTGTCGCCCCATGGGTGCCCCTTTGTAGGATTCAAGTTGTACCTATCATGGATGGATTTTTCCAAGCCCCTTTTGTTGCCTTATCTTTCTTTTACTAAGGTCTAACTAAGAGGGACACCCATTTTGGTTTGTGGCCGAAATAATAAATAAGTTACTCCACCTGTATCTTTAAGTGTAAAATGATATATCGGCTCTGATGAGTATCCTTTCCCTCGGTCATGCAACCAAAGGTCACCACCTTAGCGTGGTAACCAGATGGTGACAATCTCATACTGTTAGGTACCCATGAAACATAATGGGTCGGTTCGCGGATGAGACCTCCCATCCCTCCTTGGTTAGGCTTCTGTTTTTATTATTATTATTTCTTCTTTTTTTTTTTTTTTTTTTTTTTTTTTTTTTTATTGCTTTCTCGGGGATCTCTTGGGTGAAGCATATCTAGGTTTTGATTTCCTATGGCTTTTAACTTTTACTAGCCTTCTTTACCCCTCCGGCCTTTAGCCCCTCTTCCCATACATGTGCAAAATTCTAAGAGGTCATCCTAATGGGCTGCATCAGGGGAAAGGATGGATGAGCTGGTAAGATGTAAAAGTGATAAGATGGGAGAGATTTTATTATTTTGGTAAACCCCTTTGGTGGCTAACTAAAACCCATGAATACTAGCTTGCTGTTACCCCATCAATTACCCCAACAATGGTCAAGGGATTAGTGTAAGATCCAAGGGCCTCCAAAATGAAATGAACCTAATGCATATATATAAGGTTATAATGATAAAATATGACATACCATGATACCTTCCTGGACCCATTACCTCATGGAGCAAGAGTCCTCTCCTCATGCAAACCCAAAATGGTAGTGTGATGGATGTCATATCACTGGACACAGGATGTCTCATTTGAGAAGAAGAAAGATGGGTCTCCAGGCCATGCTCAAGTCACTCCAAATTTCTAGAATCCATGTCTAGACCATGTGGGTTCTAGACATGATCCTTCCCAGTTGGCCCTTAGATATTGGGATAACAGCCCAAATGCATAATCTCTTTGTCTCTTCTTCGGCTTCTTTGTATGTAGGTTAGCGTGTAATGTCTTCGAGCTATTAGATATGTTAGGGGTCTTATGTATGCATTTGATAAAATTAATGATGAAAATTATGATTGACATTGCTATGATCCCAGGGATCATCAGGAGCCTCCTGTTGATCACCTATTCAGCTAGGGGGTCAACTCATGCCATGTGGTGTTATGCACCATCAAACAAAGTATGTTGAAGATACTATTCTACTTTAAGCATTTCATGTCAAACACAATTTTGTAAATGAATTTCACTCCCCCTGCAAGCAATAATGTAATAAGTCTGACTGGATCATAGTTAGGTTAGGTGTACCTTGGGATGCGCTATAATAGAATGTTCTTTTCAACGAGGGTTTTTATCTCAAAGTTGTCAATCGGGTTTTAAGCCCTGTTGACTCTACGAGTTTTTCCCCACACATGCAATAATTCCTCCAAAGGGTGAACGATGTTCTAATGGTCTCATCCCTTTGGTAGCTATTGTTTTAGAATGATGTAAATGACCATTCTAGACATTGTAGAAAGTTTCATTGAATTTCGGGTCGAGTCTAGATAGGTTTTTTAACTAATTAAATTTTTAATTAATTTTCCTAAGGGTTTTGGAATTTTAATTATTTAATTAATTAAATGTTTTTGAGCAAATATTGTAAAAACTGGGTCTTTGGGTTTTTGATAGGGGTATTTGTGCTCAAAATAAATGGAATGGCACCCCCTACACCCATAGACCAAGTTTCAGCTCAGTGGAACGAAATTTGCTATGCCTTTGTCCACCCGGAGTCAAAGTCAGTCAAAACAACAATTTTAATTGCTAAGTCATTTTTGTAATTTTTGTAAAAATGAGTTAATGGGTCTATGTGAAGTTGGAAAAGAGAAAGTATGGACTTTCCTAACCTACCCAACCCAACTTACCCACCTTATAACTTTTCTATACCCCCTAACTCACCCACTCAATAGAATACCCACGCCCCTAGGGGGAAAGGTGCCCCCCTCACACCCAAAACATTATAAACTCACTTAAATTGATTTGTGGGCCCCCCTCTCTTCCCTAGTGCACCCCTCCTATCCTAACACATCATCATTTTAGGCCCACACCCATCCACCTCACTCATCCAAGACGAAAACCCTAAGAGGTGCACCCGCCTTCTTGAGATTCACCCTCTTTCTCTTACTTGCAACACTTGGCACTCATCAAAGTACCTTCACCTTGCCTCTACAACTATAAAAGGAACCTCTCCTCACTCATTTTGGTTACGATTCTTTGAGCTAACATTATGCTACAGAAATTTCGCCCCATCCATCTTGCTCTTGCCATCTCATATTCACTCATTGTCTCTTGAGAGTATTGGAGCAATTAGTTGCTGCAAGGCTCTTATTTTTGGATTCAATATAAAGCTTTGGAGGATTTTGGATCAATCTAGAGTAATCATATTTGTCTATTGCACATGAGGTGATCTTTCTCCTTTGCATTTTGTGAATTTTTGACTAGTTTCTTGAGCAAATTAGTTTGTTTGGGTAGATCATTTGACATTAGTGTTGTTGATCTATATATGTAGGGTAGTTAGAATTGTGAAGTACTTTATTTTACTAATCTTCCCAATCATATTATGCTATTCGTGGACTCACTTCTTGTTTAACCGTGCAGATTTTCCTCAAAGGAGTCGGTTGGAAGAGACTTTAGAGGGGTTTCCAACCAAAGCCTTCATACACTCTTTGGTTTTAGTTTGGATCTGATATATTTCTTTTCATTCATATATTGTTGTTGTAGCTAACATGTCCTAGATAGGTCAAGAAATTCTACATCTTACTTGGAAATTTTTATGTGAAAATTTTCTGTGTAAAAACAGAAAATTTTTCTTAACATCTTTGTGTTTTGCAGCATTTCCAGCAAGCTTTTGCTTGCTGCTTTTGCAGATTCTTACCAGGGACAAGGGGGAACGCTGCCAAAATGCCTTCTCAAGACATCCCCAAGAGCCTCCTTGGTTGGGTAACGAATCCCTCACCTCTCCTCTTGTAAATTTCGTTGTTTTTCTTCCATTTCAGCAATTTTTTGTATTCATTCAAGAGCTAACAATACATTGCCTACACCTTGGGTGTGTGATTGGCCAAGCCAACACCCCAATATCGTTGGGCTAGATTAATTTTGTTTTCAAGTTAAGTTTCTTTCATTTTTTTTGGCCCTGTTATTGCACAGTTTGTAGGGTAGGTTTAAGTAGCTTGAAGTCAAGGCTCAAACTGGCGTAACAGGAGCTTCCCC
>SNQJ01S0221753.1:0-11181 GCA_010110895.2 Picea sitchensis
GACCTTGAGGAGTGCAAAAGTAATATTTTCCCTATTGGAAAAATTGTGGACCAAAAATTACCCTTCAAGAAGATTCAACCATTTATCTACATCATCCACATCTATCAGTCCTTCAAATAACAGAATATTAAAATTTACTTGTACCTTTAAGGGAGTTGCATGGCCGCTTGATGAATATGCTTCTCCTATGGGAAGTCGTCAAAGGATATGTGCAAAGTTGCCCATGATTTCGTGTCTTCGTTGCTCAAGGGATTCTTCAAGAAACATTTTAATAGGATCTCCTACTCCATAATATTTCTTTTCATCCCCCATGGGTTGTTTTCGGGCTTGACACGACCGATATTGCAACGAATCAATTAGTTTGAGTCCCAACTTCTTGCACCCAGATCTTGTCAGGGACATGCACGAAGAAAAATAAATGAAGAGCAAACCACTTTGATACCACTGATCCAAATTTAGGAGAGGAACTAATTGATTAACATAATGAATACAATAAACACAAATATATAAAGAACAACATAGATAGCCAGTGAACAACATCTTCTATTGAATAAATGAAATAGGATGAAACTGTAAAACTGTAGAACTGAAACAATTGCTCGAATAGTGGTAACTATCTCTGAGAAGAGATGTGGCTGCTACGCACATCCATATGAGAAGAATGATTAGGATCCAAAGGAATTTTTGATATTACTCATGCATTCCAAAACCCTAAACATCCAAAAACCTAACCCTGGGAGGTGAAATGCCAAAAGTTATGTGGGCCCTTATGGGTAAGTTGGTACCTCAACTTCCCAGTGTTGTAAATTTTGCATATGACCTCTGTTTTAGGTGTGTGATAGCCTATTGAAATTTTATTTTATATAAATACACATTACGCCATCAAAATCTGACTCCGTCTATAGTTTGACTGTGGTAATAAAAAAACAACACTGTTTAGGGCTCCAAAATGACCCTGGAAGTACAACAAGATGTGATGACACGAAAACATACAAAATAAGCCAGTTGGATTAGGTGAGATGCCATCATTATTCACCTAGAATATGTGTAGGGATTTAGACATCCCCAGAAGTGTAGTACCCACAATTACAAAGAAGTACAAAAGAACATGCTGAACTAAAAAGGGACAAGAGGAGCTAGTTGGAATAGGTGGGTGGCCACCAATATCCACCTGGATCAATATTGTAGTAATTTCATCATAGGGAGGCTAATTTGAATGGGGAAAATGGCTTCCAACACATACACCATTTGAAAAGGGGAAGTTCCAATGGCCCCTTTGATGCTAATTTTGTCTTCCTAGACAACATATTTCAGGTGGGAATCCCATGCCTTATTATTTTGAGATAACATTTTCTTGATAATCTTGATAAAGTTCTTATTGGAGGATTAAAACAAACCATTTCCTTGTGGATAGTAAGCAATAGAGTGTCCTAGATCTATGTTATAATCTTGAAAAAACTTAACCAATTTGGCAAATTTGAAGGCTTGAGCATTATCAGTAATGATCTTTCTTGGGCAACCAAATCTGGCCAAGCTATTTTCCTCTAGGAACTTTATGATGAATGTATTTGTGGATGCCCTTGTAGGTATGTCATCTACCCATATTGTGAAATAATTTGTGGCTGTCAAAATACATTTTTGTTTTCCACTTGAATTTGGATTAATCTTGACAATGAAGACCAATCCCCACTGCTGAAAATGTGTCTCAACTTTGATTGGTTTTAGTGGGAGGGGTAACAAATTTTGATTTCTTGAAAATATTTGACATTATACACATGCTCAAACCAATCCATTTACATTAGAAAATAAAGAGTGCCAGTAATACCCAACTCTAAGGATCTTGTATGCAGTGGCTCTCCAAGAATGGTGACTGTTGGCGCAGGCCATTTTCGGGAATACCACAACAATCAAGGAAGACAATGCCATTTTTGGGAACAATGAAAAATCAAGGGAGACAATTCCATTTTGGGGAACATCGCAAAAATTGAGGAAGAAATTAGAAAAGGGACTAGAAAAGGAGCACGTGCTGGATAATGAGGAAAAACAGTGTGAGGAAGAAGGAAAGGAAGAAAGAGGGACGCAGATCAATCACATGTAGGAAGTTAGAATGTGGACAAGCCTAATGCACTTAGGGTTAGGGTTTTGGTAATTATTGTAATGGGTTTTAACCCATTTTTGTAGTATAAATATGTATTGTGATATCTGAGGAGATCTAAGTTGGAAGAGTAGTTTGGAGTAAGAGTTATATTACCTTTTCACAGTGAGATCTTAGAGCTAGTTTTTGGAGTCAGTTTTGGAGATAAAATTATGAATTTTAATTGAGGGTCACATCACAATATGTAGAGCTTAGTGCGAAACTGGTCAGCCTCACATATACGTGTGCATTTCATATGCACTTATGATGTAATGCACGCAACACAATGAAACAATGAAGAAGGATATTGAATAAGCAATGAATGCCATATATTTGTGGACATAGCCCACGGGGGGTGAACCAAGGTAAAATATTGTGTCACTTTGTGGAATGATTCTTTTATGTTTTGCAATGGTTTTTTATAAATGAATGAATCTGTTAGTAGTAAAATGCAACACACACTAGAATAGTTCTGATATTTACTGCAAAATGAAGTTTAATGAATGAATATGGTTATAGTTTGGTAGATATGAATTTAATGATATGGTAGAATGATATATCTGATAAATGTTGAAGTAAAGAGCATGCCTAACATCCCCAAAGAAACATCCCTTCCAAGGCTACAAACATCTGGTTCTTGCAAGCACCCATAAAGCCATCTCGGGTGAGACTTCATTGTGCACTCTGTGCACAGTGTTTCCTTATGGTCTCTAGAAGGCCCGTCGATGGTTTGTAGGGATTTATTGGAAACCTAAGGTAGAACCTAGGTCAGCCCAAACATTCCAACAAATGGTTATGTTTTTGGTTGGAACTCAGAAGACCAGATTGGAGGGGAATTGATGAGAAGGATAGTGAAGAGAATGCAGTGGTAGAAGGGGATGTTCAGTCCATGGAATCCTACTAAGAAGGAGATTGAAATATGGTTGGATACAAAATAACTCGAGTTCACACAAAAGGACAATATAAACCCTAAGTATACTCCATGCCAGTATTTGGAAAGATATGTTTTTACTGATCTTCATGAGGCATTTTTCTGTTATTTTCCAGAACTATTGTAGGAGTGGATACTGAGACTGACAGATAATCATCCAACTAATCAGATAAGACCAGTAGAGTGGAATACTAATAATACTGTGTGGATACAGAGAGTCAATAATAAATTCACGTGTGTAATGGATTTCTGGTTAGACAACATTGTTGCAGGATTTATTAGTGAGTTTGCAGTCGATATTGCAAAGTATTACATTGTTGCAGAGTAGGAGTTTTTGAAAGGACCAAGAGGAAGGTACATTATATCAATTTACATGTCGATCCAAATTTTATTGCATTTTAAAGGAGTGATGAAAATGAAGTCAAATAGCTAAATCACTCTGCGCGCATGGGGAAACTGGGGGAAGCGCTAAGGATGATATGAGATATGGAGAAGGACCTAGATAGATGTTAGAGGAAAGAAGTAATGGAACCTATCATGATGGATGATGAATAAACAAAGGAAATAATGGAAAGAGTGGGAACGATGTGTAGTGGAAGACCCTACCAGTATAAGATCAATAGGAAAAAGAAGGCAATAACCGAGCGAGAGGGTTTGGATAGTGATGAAGAGGAGGTAGAGGATCTCTATGCTATGGGGTAGATTGAGGACATCCTGTATGCCACATATGAGAGAAAACCTAGAGGTCAAGGGTCTGACACAGAAGAAGGCTCTCCATTCCATATAAGAATTAGTGTGGAACCCACAACCCCATGTGCGACTAAGACATATGAAGAGAAAGAATCGTTTAGAAAGCCAACGATAAGTAGAAGATGGATTTTAGTAGGATGAGAGTCCAGTGGAAATTCAAGTGGAGGTATGAGTTTAGCTGGAAGTAGTCAATTTTCTACACCGCGTAGAGATGGTACAACAAATTTCACAATGGAAGGAATAATCCAACTGTTCGGTTACCATAGTTTCATGGAGAAGGGTTGGAGGACCCAAAGAAGCATTTATTTATTTGTGAGGAGATTTGGGTAGCTAAAAAAATCACGGATGTAGATAAAAAATTAGTGCAACTTGCAATCCTATTCAGAGACTGCACTCTAGACTGATATATGGGCCTCATAGTAAACAACCCACAAGGACCACCTACAACCATCGTAGATGTGAATAAGGCACTAATAAATGAATTCTAGTGACCAAGTTCAGAGGATCAATACATGAATGAGATGATCGAAATCAAATAGAAGCCAACAAAGTCGGTTTGGGAAATCGACCATAAGTTCAAGAGGTTAAAAGGTAAGTTAAAATATGCCATCATAGATATGCATCATACACACCTATTCATTAATTCATTATTTTCACATCTAAAATATCCATTGAGGAAACATAAGTTCCAGACTCAGGCTGAGGCTTTGCAAGTGTAACACACCTGACCCCTTAAATCTCTTTTCAGGGGGTGGGGTATCATAATTTTGTTTCCCTTAACTGTCTCAAATTCTAACTCTAGGATTTATATCACATCCTACTCGTCCACTACTATCCAACCACTACCTCCATGCTCAAATTCAAGCTTGAGACTGGAAGATATGCCCTTCCCAAGTTCTTTTAGCATTTATTGGTCAAAGGCCATGTGGAACCCACTTGGATCCACCTCACATGTACTGTCTCTAATATTCCTTCATCCATCGTGGAAGTCCATCCACCATCCGATCCCATGACTACACTTAATATCCTTCTAATGTATCAGCCATAGAGAAATTTGACGCTTCAACGCTTCATGCCCCTTTTCTATCTAAGTTTGAGATCACCCAAAGCTATGAACTTTTGAAGTCCCATAAGTCTGCTACATGGCTCCGACATTCGATCTTTTCTATCTCTCTACCATACTCCTCCAAAGTCCCGAAGTCCCAGACTCCCGGAGTTTCAGTCACTTTGCCAACTACTTTGGCTAGGCGAGCACGTACCAAGGGTTGACATGTGGAGGGGTTAGGGGTGACACATGTCACATCCCAATAGGCATATAAGGTATGTGATACTCTCATAATCAGGTGATACATGGCACATAGCTTGTGGGTTCACGTCACCCTGGTGACGTCGGCTTGCCATGTCATACTATACTGGCATCCTTCTAACATTTCCAAGATATCATGGTCGAGATCCAACCACGTAGATCCATATATATACAACTCTCGTTACTTCGTGAATTTGGTGTTTAGGGGTTTATCGACACACCACTCCCTCAATTCTTGAAGTACTTAATCCTCGAACTGGAGGATCAATCAACACGCATCCTGGTATATCGACGACTGAGAGGGAACCTTAACAATCCAAGGATTGACGGTCCTCATTACTTCGTAGATTCAGGCTTCGGGGAATTTTTCGTTACAACTCTCCTATTCTTTCGAAGTGGTCAACGCCGGACTAACTGCGGTATATATCTAATGGTCCGAGGATGTCAATGTAACTTCAGAGATATACAACTCGTGACTTCCACTCCAGGTTCCCCTTGGGTACCATTGTTGGGCCACTCATGAAGGGACATATGTCATCCCAAGACACTCCAGTAAGTATATGTGGCACCTGCCTTATGCCACCTTCATCCCCTTCCCATGCCACAGGGTCTTCACACCTAGAAATTTCATCAATCATCACATGGGTCCCCACATTCTCTTATACAAGATACATGCATCCTCACGTTCGAACAATCAAGAGGGATCGTGATGGGTCCTTAGAGACACGGTCTACATTACTTTGTAGCTTCAGACTTCGGGGGTTTTGATACTACAACGTCCTCATTCTCCCGAAGCAATCAGTGTTGGAATGAATTCATATTGGATCAAACGACTAGGAGAGAACCCGAAGGATCCCAAGATCAATGGTCCTGGTCACTTCGTGAATTCAGCCTTCAGGAGTTTTGGATTCACTGTCGCTTCATTTTCCTAAAGCAGTACTTCACCGAAGTACCATGTGCTGGTAGGAGGGGTTCCTAACGATCTCCCCTAAATATATTTCTCTCCCTCACTTCGTAACTTCGACGTTCGGGGAGTTTGATTCTATAGTATCCCCATTCTCCTGAAGTGAAACTTCACCGAAGTACCATATGTGAAACCATCCACTAGATGATTGGATGGTCAAGAAGGGGCCCCAATGGACTCCCCAGATAAGTGACTCACAAGCTTTCACGACTTTGTTATTCAGTAATTTCTGTCTGTTAGGAATTTTGAAATCCTAGGGCTTCGGGCTCCCAAAGCTCCAAAGCCATCAAGAGATAGCTCCTTTTGGACTTAGTGTAGGGTTCCTATACCCTAGTCATATGGATCCTCTGATGAATCTAGGGATATAAGCTCTACTCTTAGCCAAGATTTGGTTAAGGTTGTGGGTGCAAGCCTAAGGTCTCTTAGGCTACTGGTTTAAAGGAAACACCTTCCTAGCTCACAGAAGTTTAAGTTCTGAAAGAGGGTGGGGTAATCTTATGGAATTTACCAAGATGGTAGCAGTTCCTAAAGGCTTACTCCGACTCTATAACTGGGAGGTAACTCCCTAGGGAAAATAAATTCGAGGGTTAAAATGAAGCATATGGAAAATCAAGAAGAAGTATAAGTCCTCAAGGAGATAAATACATACACATCACTTGATCAGTCAATACAAAGGCCAATCTTAAAATGTATACATACATGCATTCATTCATTATTCCATTTCAAAGCACAAAGTATGAAAACACTTATCAAAACCATAAGGCGTGATGGAACTGCTATAAGGGGTGCTCATTTCCACCTAACCATAGGCTCAGTTACTCCTTATGGATTTATAACTGGCCACCCCGAGCTAGACCATGATTCTTTGATATTGAATCTCTTCTTTCGGCTCAATGAAAGTTAGGGACGAAGGTTACTCTCCTTCTCCTGGCTCTGTCTCTATATTTTTGCACACTTCCCACTCTCCTCTACCCATCACGCCTTCCTCTCCTTCCTTCCTCAATAAGCTTGTGTGTAGCCCGAATCCCCAGTCTGTGGTCAGGTATGGAAGCCTTACAGATGAGTGTTTTTTCCCATCCCCTCATTAATTCTTAAGGAGGTCTTCCCACCTACCAGCCTGAGTGTAATTCATTCCTGGGTCAGAGGGTTGTTCTGGTCCTAAGAAATTAAATCTAGAAAAGTACTAGTCTGGTGAAGGTTAATGCAACCATTCCTGGTCCCCTTCACCATCTTTTCCATAACATTCATGGTCTCTCTTAGTACACCCCCCTTCCAACATTCATCCAACACTTATCCATTTTCTAGTAAATAACATAATTTACATTCATTGACCTTTTATACAAAGTTCCATCAAATCAAACATTCACACATATTGAGTTTTCCATAGTCTCTGGGTCAATATAGTTCTATTTACAAACTGGGGGAAATAGGGTGTTACAATCCCTTCCCCCTTAAAGAAACATCATCTTCTATGTTCTATCTGTCAATATGCTCCATATATATAGAAGTAAACAAAAATGGATATGCCTATCTCATGGCATCCTCCATTTCGCATGTAGCCTCATCTGGGCCAAAGTGTTTCCATTGCACCTTGACCTGTGTAATGGTTCGATTCCTGAGTGAGGTTTCCTTCCTGTCTAGTATGCATTGAGGTTACAGTAGGAATTCTCCCTCTGGCTCCACCTGGATCACAGACCAGTCAATTATATGATTAGAATGATGTAGATATTTCTTCAATAATGAAACATGGAAAACATTATGTGCCTTTACTGTGGGAGGGACTGCTAGATTATTGGCTATAGGTCCCACTCTATCTAAGAATTCAAAGGGTCTACAATATTGAGGTGCCATCTTGGCATAAGCTCCCATTCTCAGGGAACTCTTCCCGGGCCTAACTCTAAGATAGACATGGTCTCCTATCTTGAACTCTCTAGGAGTTCTCTTTATGTCAGTGTAACTCTTCTGTCTATCCTGAGCAATTTTCAGATTTTTCTTTATCTGAATCACTTTTTGTTCCATTTCTTTCAGCATGTTAGGTTCGATTGTAATTTTATCCACTGGATTACTCGAACTGATTGGAATCTTGCACTGTCTACCATAGAGGGCCTCAAAAGGGCTCATCTTCAGTGGCTCTTGATAACCGTTGTTGTAGGAAAATTTTACTAATGGAAGGTAGTATTCCCACTTCTTAGGCTGATGCACTACATGCATCCTTAACATGTCTTCTAATATATGGTTTACTCTTTTTGTCTGTCCATCAGTTTGAGGGTGATAGGCTATGATAAACAATAATTTAGTCTCAAAACCATCCATTAAGGAATTCCAAAAGATTGAAGTAAATTTTGTGTCTCTTTCAGATATAATATCCCTAGGCATGGCATGTATTCTAAATATCTCCTTCACGAATATGTTGGTGATATCTATTGCCTTGCAGGTTGACTTGAAAGGAACGAAGTGAGAAAACTTTCTCAATTTTTCCATCACTACCATTATGTCATCGTTCTTCTTGGGTGATTTTGGTAATCTGGTGATAAAATCCATGGAAATGGTTTCCCATTTCCATTCTGGAATTGGTAGGGGTTGTAATGACCCTATTGGATTTCGGTGTTCTGCCTTAATCTGCTGGCATTCTAGACACTTAGCTAAATAATCATCTATGTCCTTTTTCAATATAGGCCAATAGAATTGTTTTCTAGTGGCTGTAATAATTTTTTGATAACCTAGATGACCAGTATATGGTCTCTTGTGTAGTTCATCCATTATGAACCTATTCAAGTTGTCACATCTTGGAATATACAATCTATTTCTATAAGTTAGAATACCATCATCCAACATCTGATAGCCTTGATACTTTAGCCATGTGGGCTCTTTCTTTAGGTATGATGTCACGGTATTGAAGAATGCATCTGTTTCTTGTGCATTCAAAACCCTCTCCCTAACATCTATTTTACAGACCTACTCATTACTGCCAGGTGAGTTGTTTTCACACTTCTACTAAGGGCATACGACACCCTATTTTCCTTTCCTTTGATGTGTTTGATTTTGAAATCAAACTCACTAAAGAGAGCCAACCACCTAGCTTGTCTAACATTGAGTTTTGGTTGATCAAACAGGTGCCTCAACCCACAATGGTCTGTCATAAGTAAAAATATCCTACCCAGGAGGTAATGCCTCCACATTTTTAAGGTGTGCACTATGGCAGCCAACTCTAGATCATGGGTCACATAATTGATTTCATTCTCATTCAATTTTCTGGATTCGTAGAAAATTACACGCCCTTATTCCATAACGAATCCTCTTCGTCCTTCCTTGCAGGCATCTATACACACAAGGAAGTCATTATCAAGGTCTGCAATCTTCATCACGGGTGCATGGGTTAGAAGGTATTTCAGTTTCTGAAATCTTTCTTCACATTCTGATGTCTAAGTGACCTTAAACCCATTTTTTTGAAGGGTAGTGATTGGACAACCAATCTTGGAAACTCCTTTTATAAACCTTCTATAGTATCCTACTAAGACCATAAAGGATATGATATCAGATACATCCTTTGGGGTAGGCCATTCCATGATAGACCTAATCTTGTTAGGGTCCACAACCACTCCTTCTTTAGAAATAACATGGCCTAAGTAATGGACTTACTTTTGGAAAAAGTCACACTTGCTAAACTTAGTGTAGAGATGATGCTCTCTTAGTACTTGAAGTACAAGTCTAATATTTTCTTCATGCTCCTCTATTTTCTTGGAGTAAATCAGGATATCGTCAATGAAAACCAATACAAATATGTCCAGGAATTTGTTGAGTACATTATTCATCAATCACATAAAAGTCGCAGGGGCATTGGTTAATCCAAATGTCACTACCACAAATTCATAATGACCATATCTAGTCCTGAAGGATGTTTTGTGGATGTATTCATCCTTAATTCAGACTTGATGGTATCCATACCTTAAGTCAATATTTGAGAAAATGGAAGCACCCCCTAATTGGTTGAACTAGTCATCGATTCTTGGTAAGGGGTACTTGTTCTTTATGATTGTCTTATTGAGTTGTCTATAATATATGCATAGTCAGAGCATGCCATCTTTCTTTTTTAGAAACAAGGTTGGTGATCCCCATGGAGACATGTTGGTTCAGATGTAGATTTTTTCCATAATATCCTTTAGCTATAGCTTGAGCTGAACTAGCTCTGGTGTACTCATCCTATAGGGCATCCTAGACACTGGCACTACTCCTGGTGCAAGTTTTATCGAGAAGTGAATGTCTCTTCTCAGAGGTAGACCTGGTACCTCTTTTGGAAACACATCTTTATATTGTCTTAATATGGGGTGGTCCTCTAGGTTCGGTTTGTCATCCTTAACATATTCCAACACCAATATTGCATAAAGAGGACATCCCTTTCTACAATTTTTTTTCATTTGAAGGGATGATATTCGTCTCATTGAGACAGGATTCTGAATCCCTTGGAGGGTTATTTTTCTCTCTTATTCATTTTCACACTCTAAGGTCTTATGGTAACAGTCTGTTAGCACCAGAATTCACCCCTGGATTGTGGCAGAGGTAAGCTTGATACCCATCAGAATTTTATGTCACGAGTTGGTTGTAAAAGGTCAAATGGGTGTAATCTCAAGAAACTATCGTCTTAACTCAGGAAACTGGATTGATATGCACAAACAAGTGAGGTCTTGGTTTAACTTCAGTCAGTAAGTTGTAGTAAGGGTGAATAGGAGGAAGACTTTGGTGAGAAAAATGTAAAGGTTTGCTGCGAACATCAGGTCTTCCAGAAGCCCAAGGAGGAAAAATTTAAACACAAGAACTTCTTGAATTTAAATTACAAGGAAACTGAAAGAAATTATAACAACATTATGATCAAACATCCATCATAACATAGTCACAACAATTCATGTGAATCAGTCATTCATGAACTCTTTCAGTATCATAGGCAAACAAGATGGATAAAGGAAGTTGACTATCATTAAACAAGAAATCTCAAATACAAATACATAACCACGAGCCAAAGGGTTTACTAAAACTTTACAATACAGGAGCTTTGCTCTACCATCAACCATTACAAAATATAAAAACTGAGTATATATACT
>SNQJ01S0221753.1:16048-26203 GCA_010110895.2 Picea sitchensis
GAATGACCACAATTTTCTCCATGCCAAAATGTCTTGCCATTCGACTGTAGTGGGATTCTCAAATAATCTTTGCACGCTCTCTTGTAGGAACAAAAATATGGCCCAAATGGAATAATAGTCCGTCCTGAATGTGAAAATTGATGACATTCACGTATGTACGCAAGAGCTGATAGGTGGTGGCGAAGTCTGGATCTTGTTGATAAAGTTGGGGCCACTTAGATGCTTCATGGCCTCGGGAATGGAGCACAATGGTGAGTGCAGCCATGGGAGGTCAACTGAGGCAGTCAGGGACATGATTTGATATCCCTGTCTTATACTTGATGTTGAGATGGAAATTTTGTAGGTAGGTGGACCACTTCTAATGGCGGTCATTCTGCAATTTCCCCTATGTCTGTATGAACTGCAGAGGCTTGTGATCAGTGTAGATGATTGTATCCTTTCCAAGAATGTAATGTTTCCATTTGCGACATGATTGTATAATGGAATACATTTCCTTGTTATAGGTGGGGTATTTTTGGATAGTATCTGGGAGTGTCTCACTATGGTATGCCACGAGATGACCATGCTAAGTGAGAAATGTGCCTACAACATAGTCATATGCATCAATCTCAATCTCGAACAATTGTTGCACATTAGGAAAGGAGAGTACTGGATATGAGCACAAGTGATGCTTCATATCATCGAATGCTCATTGATGTTCCTTTCCCCACACAAAATGTTCCCTACCACCTCCCTTGGTCACCTAGCTGAGGGCCCATGCAATATGGGAGAATCCCAACACAAACTGTCGGTAGAAGTTGGCCAGTCCCAAGAAGATCCGAAGATCGGTTAGTGTGGTCGGGGATGGCCAGTCATGGATGACTTGGATATTAGCTAGATCAACATATACCCCATGCTCATCAACAATGTATCCCAAGTATTGGACCCTGTTCATGCCAAAAGAGCATTTTTCCAAGTTGGCATATAGCTTGTGCTGTCATAGAGTGCTCAAAACCTATTGAATATGCCGCATGTGCTCCTCCCAAGTTCTATTGAAAATGAGGATGTCATCCAAATATACCACCACAAAATATTTGGTGAAGGGTCTCAATACATCATCCTTCAACCTCATGAAATTGGTTGGTGCATTTGTTAAGCCAAAGGGCATGAACAACCATTCAAAGAGACCTTCTTTAGATTTTAAGGTTGTCTTCCATACATTAGTTGGTTCGATGGGAACCTGGTGGTAGCCAGAATTTAGGTCAATCTTGCTGAAGAACTTTGTCCCCTTGAGTTGGTCAATAAGGTCATCAATCCTGGGAATTGGGTACCAGTTCCTGACTATGATTTTGTTTAAGGCTCTGTAATCAATGGAGAGTTTCCAAGTCCCATCCTTCTTCTGCACCAACACAATTGGGCTTCCATAAGGGGAGGAGCTGGGTATGATGTGACCCTTTTGAAGAAGATCTTGGATAAGATTCCTAATTTCGTCATTTTCTATTAGAAAGCGACGATAGACTGGTCCATTAGGTAGAGGTGCACCGGGGGTCATATCAATTGGATGCTTGACTTGCCAATGCATCGATACCCCTATGGGTGAGGAGAAGATGTATTTGTAGTCTTCCACAATCCAGTCCACTTGCTTTTGCTGCAAGGAGAGTCTCTCTGTAGAGGCCATAGATGTGGCGACAAACTTCTACTTACTGTGAGCACGAATCACAAAGAAGATGAACTTCCTGGTCTGTGAAATGACCTTACTGCATTGATTAGCAGAGATTAAAGAAACAACGATAGGCGGCGCTACCTCTGGTATCCTGTACAATTGTCTACCCAAAGTAATAATAACACTACGAGGTCTAGACTCATACACAACATGACGCTTCCACAAATATGGTTTTTCTAAAAGAACATCACAAAATTCAAGGGGAGAAATATCACACAGTACCTCATATTTGAAAGGTTTGATGTTGTAGGGAAGACGACACTGTTGGCTAACATGGAGATCTCTCCCTTGGAGAAGCCAACTGATGGTGTAGGGCTATGGGTGCAGTGTCATAAAAAAGTCCAACCACTTGACAACCTTTGCTGATATCAGGTTCTTCTGACTGCCGCTATCGACAATGAAATGAAGTGGAGCCCCCTTTACCCACATATGTGAGTGAAAGAGGCGTTCCCCTTCCTTTGGTTCTTCTGGTTCGCTTGGCCACAATTTGGTTATAGCGACAGTGGCACTAGGTTCAACATCGATAATCCACTTCCCTCCTTCTGGATTTGATTCAGAATCAGAATTGACCTCTGACTCAACAACCTTCAGCTCGACCATGAGTGACTGTTTGGAGCAAAATTCTTTAGTGTTGTGCCAAGGGATTTTATGGTACTCACAACATTTTCTTGTTTCCTTCTTCGTCTTATCATTTCTGTTCTTGTGTTGCGTCTTGGACTGGTTGTCCTGAGAGTGGCCATGTCGGCTCGGTCCCTTTCTATGTGGGTTGGGGTCACCTTTTCCCTGCTTTGGTTGTGAGGCATTTTCAGATCCAAACTCTTGCCTCTTCTGCCTAAATTTATGCTCGATCTTGATAGCGTATCTATAAGTCGTGCCCAATGAGGAGATGTCCAGAAAATCCATTTTTGTTTGAATGTATCTATGAAAACAAGTGTAGTATTTGAGCACCAGATGTCTCTCAGAGTATTTGATACCCAATTTGGTGCACAGGGTATAGAAATTATTGTTGAAATATGGTATTGTTTGATCCCTTTGTTGATCTAGGGTGGTCCATCTAGTGTAGTAGTCATCGTAGCTTCCAACATGGTAGTATTGTCCTTTAATGACATCTCAGAAGGAATACCATGTAGGGGAAACAAATATATTTCATATTTCTCTATGACCCTTTTCTAAGAGTAAGTATTCCACCAATCCTTAACATGGGGGATGACCTTGAGGAGTGCAAAAGTAATATTTTCCCTATTGGAAAAATTGTGGACCAAAAATTACCCTTCAAGAAGATTCAACCATTTATCTACATCATCCACATCTATCAGTCCTTCAAATAACAGAATATTAAAATTTACTTGTACCTTTAAGGGAGTTGCATGGCCGCTTGATGAATATGCTTCTCCTATGGGAAGTCGTCAAAGGATATGTGCAAAGTTGCCCATGATTTCGTGTCTTCGTTGCTCAAGGGATTCTTCAAGAAACATTTTAATAGGATCTCCTACTCCATAATATTTCTTTTCATCCCCCATGGGTTGTTTTCGGGCTTGACACGACCGATATTGCAACGAATCAATTAGTTTGAGTCCCAACTTCTTGCACCCAGATCTTGTCAGGGACATGCACGAAGAAAAATAAATGAAGAGCAAACCACTTTGATACCACTGATCCAAATTTAGGAGAGGAACTAATTGATTAACATAATGAATACAATAAACACAAATATATAAAGAACAACATAGATAGCCAGTGAACAACATCTTCTATTGAATAAATGAAATAGGATGAAACTGTAAAACTGTAGAACTGAAACAATTGCTCGAATAGTGGTAACTATCTCTGAGAAGAGATGTGGCTGCTACGCACATCCATATGAGAAGAATGATTAGGATCCAAAGGAATTTTTGATATTACTCATGCATTCCAAAACCCTAAACATCCAAAAACCTAACCCTGGGAGGTGAAATGCCAAAAGTTATGTGGGCCCTTATGGGTAAGTTGGTACCTCAACTTCCCAGTGTTGTAAATTTTGCATATGACCTCTGTTTTAGGTGTGTGATAGCCTATTGAAATTTTATTTTATATAAATACACATTACGCCATCAAAATCTGACTCCGTCTATAGTTTGACTGTGGTAATAAAAAAACAACACTGTTTAGGGCTCCAAAATGACCCTGGAAGTACAACAAGATGTGATGACACGAAAACATACAAAATAAGCCAGTTGGATTAGGTGAGATGCCATCATTATTCACCTAGAATATGTGTAGGGATTTAGACATCCCCAGAAGTGTAGTACCCACAATTACAAAGAAGTACAAAAGAACATGCTGAACTAAAAAGGGACAAGAGGAGCTAGTTGGAATAGGTGGGTGGCCACCAATATCCACCTGGATCAATATTGTAGTAATTTCATCATAGGGAGGCTAATTTGAATGGGGAAAATGGCTTCCAACACATACACCATTTGAAAAGGGGAAGTTCCAATGGCCCCTTTGATGCTAATTTTGTCTTCCTAGACAACATATTTCAGGTGGGAATCCCATGCCTTATTATTTTGAGATAACATTTTCTTGATAATCTTGATAAAGTTCTTATTGGAGGATTAAAACAAACCATTTCCTTGTGGATAGTAAGCAATAGAGTGTCCTAGATCTATGTTATAATCTTGAAAAAACTTAACCAATTTGGCAAATTTGAAGGCTTGAGCATTATCAGTAATGATCTTTCTTGGGCAACCAAATCTGGCCAAGCTATTTTCCTCTAGGAACTTTATGATGAATGTATTTGTGGATGCCCTTGTAGGTATGTCATCTACCCATATTGTGAAATAATTTGTGGCTGTCAAAATACATTTTTGTTTTCCACTTGAATTTGGATTAATCTTGACAATGAAGACCAATCCCCACTGCTGAAAATGTGTCTCAACTTTGATTGGTTTTAGTGGGAGGGGTAACAAATTTTGATTTCTTGAAAATATTTGACATTATACACATGCTCAAACCAATCCATTTACATTAGAAAATAAAGAGTGCCAGTAATACCCAACTCTAAGGATCTTGTATGCAGTGGCTCTCCAAGAATGGTGACTGTTGGCGCAGGCCATTTTCGGGAATACCACAACAATCAAGGAAGACAATGCCATTTTTGGGAACAATGAAAAATCAAGGGAGACAATTCCATTTTGGGGAACATCGCAAAAATTGAGGAAGAAATTAGAAAAGGGACTAGAAAAGGAGCACGTGCTGGATAATGAGGAAAAACAGTGTGAGGAAGAAGGAAAGGAAGAAAGAGGGACGCAGATCAATCACATGTAGGAAGTTAGAATGTGGACAAGCCTAATGCACTTAGGGTTAGGGTTTTGGTAATTATTGTAATGGGTTTTAACCCATTTTTGTAGTATAAATATGTATTGTGATATCTGAGGAGATCTAAGTTGGAAGAGTAGTTTGGAGTAAGAGTTATATTACCTTTTCACAGTGAGATCTTAGAGCTAGTTTTTGGAGTCAGTTTTGGAGATAAAATTATGAATTTTAATTGAGGGTCACATCACAATATGTAGAGCTTAGTGCGAAACTGGTCAGCCTCACATATACGTGTGCATTTCATATGCACTTATGATGTAATGCACGCAACACAATGAAACAATGAAGAAGGATATTGAATAAGCAATGAATGCCATATATTTGTGGACATAGCCCACGGGGGGTGAACCAAGGTAAAATATTGTGTCACTTTGTGGAATGATTCTTTTATGTTTTGCAATGGTTTTTTATAAATGAATGAATCTGTTAGTAGTAAAATGCAACACACACTAGAATAGTTCTGATATTTACTGCAAAATGAAGTTTAATGAATGAATATGGTTATAGTTTGGTAGATATGAATTTAATGATATGGTAGAATGATATATCTGATAAATGTTGAAGTAAAGAGCATGCCTAACATCCCCAAAGAAACATCCCTTCCAAGGCTACAAACATCTGGTTCTTGCAAGCACCCATAAAGCCATCTCGGGTGAGACTTCATTGTGCACTCTGTGCACAGTGTTTCCTTATGGTCTCTAGAAGGCCCGTCGATGGTTTGTAGGGATTTATTGGAAACCTAAGGTAGAACCTAGGTCAGCCCAAACATTCCAACAAATGGTTATGTTTTTGGTTGGAACTCAGAAGACCAGATTGGAGGGGAATTGATGAGAAGGATAGTGAAGAGAATGCAGTGGTAGAAGGGGATGTTCAGTCCATGGAATCCTACTAAGAAGGAGATTGAAATATGGTTGGATACAAAATAACTCGAGTTCACACAAAAGGACAATATAAACCCTAAGTATACTCCATGCCAGTATTTGGAAAGATATGTTTTTACTGATCTTCATGAGGCATTTTTCTGTTATTTTCCAGAACTATTGTAGGAGTGGATACTGAGACTGACAGATAATCATCCAACTAATCAGATAAGACCAGTAGAGTGGAATACTAATAATACTGTGTGGATACAGAGAGTCAATAATAAATTCACGTGTGTAATGGATTTCTGGTTAGACAACATTGTTGCAGGATTTATTAGTGAGTTTGCAGTCGATATTGCAAAGTATTACATTGTTGCAGAGTAGGAGTTTTTGAAAGGACCAAGAGGAAGGTACATTATATCAATTTACATGTCGATCCAAATTTTATTGCATTTTAAAGGAGTGATGAAAATGAAGTCAAATAGCTAAATCACTCTGCGCGCATGGGGAAACTGGGGGAAGCGCTAAGGATGATATGAGATATGGAGAAGGACCTAGATAGATGTTAGAGGAAAGAAGTAATGGAACCTATCATGATGGATGATGAATAAACAAAGGAAATAATGGAAAGAGTGGGAACGATGTGTAGTGGAAGACCCTACCAGTATAAGATCAATAGGAAAAAGAAGGCAATAACCGAGCGAGAGGGTTTGGATAGTGATGAAGAGGAGGTAGAGGATCTCTATGCTATGGGGTAGATTGAGGACATCCTGTATGCCACATATGAGAGAAAACCTAGAGGTCAAGGGTCTGACACAGAAGAAGGCTCTCCATTCCATATAAGAATTAGTGTGGAACCCACAACCCCATGTGCGACTAAGACATATGAAGAGAAAGAATCGTTTAGAAAGCCAACGATAAGTAGAAGATGGATTTTAGTAGGATGAGAGTCCAGTGGAAATTCAAGTGGAGGTATGAGTTTAGCTGGAAGTAGTCAATTTTCTACACCGCGTAGAGATGGTACAACAAATTTCACAATGGAAGGAATAATCCAACTGTTCGGTTACCATAGTTTCATGGAGAAGGGTTGGAGGACCCAAAGAAGCATTTATTTATTTGTGAGGAGATTTGGGTAGCTAAAAAAATCACGGATGTAGATAAAAAATTAGTGCAACTTGCAATCCTATTCAGAGACTGCACTCTAGACTGATATATGGGCCTCATAGTAAACAACCCACAAGGACCACCTACAACCATCGTAGATGTGAATAAGGCACTAATAAATGAATTCTAGTGACCAAGTTCAGAGGATCAATACATGAATGAGATGATCGAAATCAAATAGAAGCCAACAAAGTCGGTTTGGGAAATCGACCATAAGTTCAAGAGGTTAAAAGGTAAGTTAAAATATGCCATCATAGATATGCATCATACACACCTATTCATTAATTCATTATTTTCACATCTAAAATATCCATTGAGGAAACATAAGTTCCAGACTCAGGCTGAGGCTTTGCAAGTGTAACACACCTGACCCCTTAAATCTCTTTTCAGGGGGTGGGGTATCATAATTTTGTTTCCCTTAACTGTCTCAAATTCTAACTCTAGGATTTATATCACATCCTACTCGTCCACTACTATCCAACCACTACCTCCATGCTCAAATTCAAGCTTGAGACTGGAAGATATGCCCTTCCCAAGTTCTTTTAGCATTTATTGGTCAAAGGCCATGTGGAACCCACTTGGATCCACCTCACATGTACTGTCTCTAATATTCCTTCATCCATCGTGGAAGTCCATCCACCATCCGATCCCATGACTACACTTAATATCCTTCTAATGTATCAGCCATAGAGAAATTTGACGCTTCAACGCTTCATGCCCCTTTTCTATCTAAGTTTGAGATCACCCAAAGCTATGAACTTTTGAAGTCCCATAAGTCTGCTACATGGCTCCGACATTCGATCTTTTCTATCTCTCTACCATACTCCTCCAAAGTCCCGAAGTCCCAGACTCCCGGAGTTTCAGTCACTTTGCCAACTACTTTGGCTAGGCGAGCACGTACCAAGGGTTGACATGTGGAGGGGTTAGGGGTGACACATGTCACATCCCAATAGGCATATAAGGTATGTGATACTCTCATAATCAGGTGATACATGGCACATAGCTTGTGGGTTCACGTCACCCTGGTGACGTCGGCTTGCCATGTCATACTATACTGGCATCCTTCTAACATTTCCAAGATATCATGGTCGAGATCCAACCACGTAGATCCATATATATACAACTCTCGTTACTTCGTGAATTTGGTGTTTAGGGGTTTATCGACACACCACTCCCTCAATTCTTGAAGTACTTAATCCTCGAACTGGAGGATCAATCAACACGCATCCTGGTATATCGACGACTGAGAGGGAACCTTAACAATCCAAGGATTGACGGTCCTCATTACTTCGTAGATTCAGGCTTCGGGGAATTTTTCGTTACAACTCTCCTATTCTTTCGAAGTGGTCAACGCCGGACTAACTGCGGTATATATCTAATGGTCCGAGGATGTCAATGTAACTTCAGAGATATACAACTCGTGACTTCCACTCCAGGTTCCCCTTGGGTACCATTGTTGGGCCACTCATGAAGGGACATATGTCATCCCAAGACACTCCAGTAAGTATATGTGGCACCTGCCTTATGCCACCTTCATCCCCTTCCCATGCCACAGGGTCTTCACACCTAGAAATTTCATCAATCATCACATGGGTCCCCACATTCTCTTATACAAGATACATGCATCCTCACGTTCGAACAATCAAGAGGGATCGTGATGGGTCCTTAGAGACACGGTCTACATTACTTTGTAGCTTCAGACTTCGGGGGTTTTGATACTACAACGTCCTCATTCTCCCGAAGCAATCAGTGTTGGAATGAATTCATATTGGATCAAACGACTAGGAGAGAACCCGAAGGATCCCAAGATCAATGGTCCTGGTCACTTCGTGAATTCAGCCTTCAGGAGTTTTGGATTCACTGTCGCTTCATTTTCCTAAAGCAGTACTTCACCGAAGTACCATGTGCTGGTAGGAGGGGTTCCTAACGATCTCCCCTAAATATATTTCTCTCCCTCACTTCGTAACTTCGACGTTCGGGGAGTTTGATTCTATAGTATCCCCATTCTCCTGAAGTGAAACTTCACCGAAGTACCATATGTGAAACCATCCACTAGATGATTGGATGGTCAAGAAGGGGCCCCAATGGACTCCCCAGATAAGTGACTCACAAGCTTTCACGACTTTGTTATTCAGTAATTTCTGTCTGTTAGGAATTTTGAAATCCTAGGGCTTCGGGCTCCCAAAGCTCCAAAGCCATCAAGAGATAGCTCCTTTTGGACTTAGTGTAGGGTTCCTATACCCTAGTCATATGGATCCTCTGATGAATCTAGGGATATAAGCTCTACTCTTAGCCAAGATTTGGTTAAGGTTGTGGGTGCAAGCCTAAGGTCTCTTAGGCTACTGGTTTAAAGGAAACACCTTCCTAGCTCACAGAAGTTTAAGTTCTGAAAGAGGGTGGGGTAATCTTATGGAATTTACCAAGATGGTAGCAGTTCCTAAAGGCTTACTCCGACTCTATAACTGGGAGGTAACTCCCTAGGGAAAATAAATTCGAGGGTTAAAATGAAGCATATGGAAAATCAAGAAGAAGTATAAGTCCTCAAGGAGATAAATACATACACATCACTTGATCAGTCAATACAAAGGCCAATCTTAAAATGTATACATACATGCATTCATTCATTATTCCATTTCAAAGCACAAAGTATGAAAACACTTATCAAAACCATAAGGCGTGATGGAACTGCTATAAGGGGTGCTCATTTCCACCTAACCATAGGCTCAGTTACTCCTTATGGATTTATAACTGGCCACCCCGAGCTAGACCATGATTCTTTGATATTGAATCTCTTCTTTCGGCTCAATGAAAGTTAGGGACGAAGGTTACTCTCCTTCTCCTGGCTCTGTCTCTATATTTTTGCACACTTCCCACTCTCCTCTACCCATCACGCCTTCCTCTCCTTCCTTCCTCAATAAGCTTGTGTGTAGCCCGAATCCCCAGTCTGTGGTCAGGTATGGAAGCCTTACAGATGAGTGTTTTTTCCCATCCCCTCATTAATTCTTAAGGAGGTCTTCCCACCTACCAGCCTGAGTGTAATTCATTCCTGGGTCAGAGGGTTGTTCTGGTCCT